>PVIR01021830.1:0-29071 GCA_004026965.1 Petromus typicus
TTTGGGGTGATGGATATATTAATTTTCTTCATTCTAATAACTTTTTAATTATCTATATGTATCTTATCACATTATATTTCTTAAATATGCTAAAACTTACTGAAAATAGCAGTAGCCTAGATCATAATTTTCTTTAACAACAGCTGCATAATCTGAAAATGTGAGGAAAGAGCCTTCTGAGGGAGATGTGTCAGTGGCATCTGAGTGGTCTAACGATACTACTGGTTCAAAGATCCGTCATTTGGTATAAGTAGAATTTCTCTTGCTTAATGGAAAATTTTCATCAGACTTCAAAGTTTTCATCAACAGAGTCTTGTTTGATTATAAGTTAATAAGAATCAATGAATGATTGTTGATTAGGCTGGGAGATGGAAAAAGCAGAAAAAAAGCACTTTAGAAATTCATGCAAATTTAGAAAGAAGGGAATAGATGTTTAAAATAATCATTTTTTCAAGACAATCAAGCCTCTTCATCTCCATCAACTCTGGTCAGAGAGAGGGTGCCTGACTTGCTTGGTCTTGGTTTAGTTCCACATCTCTTACACATGGAAATAGATAGGAAATATTGAGAACAATGCTCAAGATTGGCATACAGTATAAAAAGAGGAGTCTCTTTTCCCTTTGAAATGTGAGGCTAAACAATAGAGGATTGGAGCTTGTGTCACTGTGTTTCTTACCATTTGGAAAGAAGAGAGTCAGAGACTGACACAGCAGGGTGAGGAGATGCCCTGTTCTGAGTGGGAACCTCTGGATCTGGCTGTGACCATAGATAGATCTACTCTGACTTTCCACTTACCTGTGCCAATAAATTCTCTTTCTGGCCGAAGCGAATTTGATCTTGCTTGTTCAGGGAGAGTTGTACTTGACACTGAAAACATTTGGCTGGATACAAGGCCTGTCTGAATTGGGAGAAGTGGCCACACTCCAGCGTGTGGGACAAACGGATGAGGCAGCTCTGAGAGTTCTGGAGCACAGAGCACTAGCCATGAAAACCCAGAACCTACCTATGTGTTTTACAGTCTCTGGAGTTAGGTCGTCTCTTACAAAATTGTTTTTCTGATCTCGCAGTTAACTGCCTATAGAAGCTGTCGTGTGTTAAAAGGGACAGACCACCTCATCTCCCCTTCTTTTAGGTCAGAATTTATGGTTGATGTCACATTTTTATATGGAATGACATAAACACTTTTAAAAGTAGGCTTTGTTACACAGATTGTCCTCCATCCAAAAAATATAGAATATATTTTTGTTTTACAGAATGGTGGATTCATTTTGTGGGCAAGAATATGTTAAAACACCCTCAACTTCCTAGCTGACCACATGAATAATTTTTTTTTATAGTTTAGGAAGCTTTCCCTTGACTATGGCTTTTTATGTACTGTGGTGAAAGACTTGAAAAAGATTTGTGACTGGAATGGAGGTTCTTTCTAACTCCTTAGAGACATTTTTCTTTCTCATAAAAACAAAAAAGTGTTGATAAACGGTGACCACCCACATTAAATAAGACATTCTAGAGGCTGACCAAGTTAAGTTAGAGAAAGTATAAATCTACTTGTCTTAGTTACTTCCTTGTTGCTGACACATACTACTGATGCCCACAAGTTGAAGGAGGGAAGGTTTATTTTGGCTCAGAGTTGATGAGAGGTCAGTCCGTATTCGGGTGGCTCTGAGACAAGCCGGCGTAGCTGAGGGACCAGCACCGGAAAAACAGTTCACGACAAGGTGGATGGAGCAGGGAACGAGAGAGAGGGAGCAGAGAAGTGGGAATGAGATAAACATTTCCAACTCTCATTCCTGGTGACTTTCTTCATCCAAGCAGATCCCACCTCCTGACAGTAAATCATCTATAAATTCATCGGTAGACGAATCCATTGATGAATATGATGCCCCCGTGCTCCAGTCACTTTCCAGATCCCCCATGAATGAATGTGTGAGGCTTTGGGGGGACAGTTAGATATAAATGACCAAGGACAAGAACATATAAAGTTTATATTCATCCTTTGAGTATCTTTTTCTTTATTTTTCAACGAATATGTGCTCATTGGTTTATATGTTTATCAGAGAATACAAGTTCAATGAGTGATTGTTCCTCTTCACCATCTTGACTGTTGCGATTGGTCATCACTACTGAAAAGGGGTTATATTTGTCCTCAAGCCCACTTTTTCCCCTTCGGAAAAAGTAACTGAAAGCATAGAATCCACTCATCATTTAAAGTCGTTTGAATACCTTCCTAGTCTGGCTGTAAATTGTACAGGAGCCTCCTCATACTTATTTCTAAACGTGTGAACTCTGCTAGTCCAGAGATTGTAAGTGGGTGACTCATAAGGTAAAAACAACAGTAAGAGTGATGGGGTAACCTATTCATTATTTTGATCAGTTTCATCAAGAGAGAGGGAAAGCCAAACCTTTTTGTATGCATGTGACTTTTAGAGATAGAAATGCCCATTTATTGTGATTAAAAGAGTTAATCATGGACTTAAAGGAGGAATTGACCTTAATTTTCAAAATGGCAAGCTCAGTGATCATTGTTCCAAATATAGAGAGCACGTAGTACACTAACTATTGTTCTTTCCTGGCTAGTAAAAGGAACTAATTTTGGATAACAAAGAGAAAAAGGAAGTTTAGTGGCTCATGTTATAGAAAATTCAGAGGCAAAACATTTCACCTATGGCTAAGTTCAATAAATTAAGTTATATTAACAGTAATGTTCATATTTCAGCAGTAGTTATTCTTTTTTCTGGCTTCGTTTCAGTGAAGTTATGTCCATATGGTAATTTTTTAAAACAATAATCACTGCTGGAAACAGTGTCTATCCTTTCTTTTTTTTTGAGACAGGATCTTGCTTTGTAGTTCAGGCTATCCCTGAGCTCACTATGTAGCCCAGGCAATCCTTGAACCCACAGCAATCCTCCTGCCTCTGCCTCCCGAGTGCTGGGATTACAAGCATGAACCACCACGCCTGGCACTGTGGTATGTTGTTACCAGGGATCGAATTTGGGACCTTGTGCTTACAAGGCAGACCGAAACCACTGAGGTGAATTTCTGGTCCCAGGTCTATCCTTTTCTCTCGTAGTTTCAGAGAAGAAAAGAATACCTCTTTCACAATGACTTGTGTCCCTTGTTGGGTGACTTGGGCCTGCTGATAGCCTAAGGCCATCACATATCCAGAGGACAGGACACTCTGAGTTGTCGGTCTGGGTTGTGTCCTTCCCACCTCTGTGAGGAAGACAGTGAAGTGATTGACACCTCCACTGGATTTGAGACTAGCACAAATGATGAAAAGAAAGGATGAGGGTAGGTTGAGATGAACTTGTATCTGGTGGTTACAGTAATGATGATGACTTTTCTTAAGAACAGGGTGGTTATTCTATGAAAGGGGTTTTATGAGCTGTGATACCTATTACTTCTGGCTCTGTCCTGTGTCTGACTCACAGGTAAGATACACAACTGAAAAAGAAAAGGAGGAGGAAGACCTCAGGAACAAGCTTGGGAATTAGCTTCTGCCAGTAGTCTAGTACACTGAGGTGGTTAATGCGTGATCTGACCTCGGCTCCAATGAAGACTTTTTTTCTGAGATGAGGATTTCTTTCAGCTTATCTCTTTTATTTTGCCTTGTAGGTGGACAAAAAAATCGTGAGAACTGAGATAGGAGTTCTTCTTCGCCTCTCACATCCGAACATTGTAAGTGGTTTTTTCCATCTCTTCCTTCATGTACCTGCCCAAGCTATTAAATGAGATTGTTGTCTTTTGTTGCCCGTGTAGATAACAAGAAGAAAATTCCCCCACATTGGGGAGCTGTTGTCATGGCCTAGTTTTTGTCTTCATCTCATCACACACAGTCAGTAATTTGGCTGCAAAAATTTACATATCTATTTAGTCAGTTCCAAAGTGGATGGATGAGCTATGTACACCACCTTTATTTTTATGCATAAAAGGATGAAAATGAGAGAATTTTATTTCATTCTAATAAACTCCTGGCTTTCTTCCTCTTTTGTGAGTTGATCTTATTAATATGCCACTGCTAAAAAAGCCTGTGAAGAAAATGCACTGCTCTCCAAAGCAATTTCAGTCTCTTTTGAGGGAGTATTTGCCTCAGAAATAATGTGAGAAGCCAAACAAATGATACACTTGAAGGGGAAATAAAACAGCCTCAGAAGCCCTGCTCTAGGCGATGTCCAGACAAAGCTTCCAAGGGAAATGTCTAGTGAAAAGCTTTTTGTGACCAACGAAGTAAAAAAGAACAAAATCATTTTCCAAACCATAACTTGATTTTATGAATTAAGCTATCTACTTAAAAAATATTTTACTCACTTCTCGGAGGAAACTGTAGTGTCTGAGGGAGTGAACTGTGATGCTTAGGCTGAAGGCAAAGTACTTAAAACTTCATATATGAGTTGTGGATGCATTTAGCTATAAATAGCAAGTATTCTTCTTAAAAGAGTCTAGAAGGCAGGCAGCTCCTAGCATCGATTCATTTTCTCAGTGTCACCATCCGGGACCCAGACATTGCTCACCCTCCACCCTGCAATCTGCAGCACATTGATTTTCATCCTGAGCTTTTCCTTCAGGATTCTAAAATGGCTGCTCCACAACTTCCAGGTGTTCAGTGTATATTTAAGTAAAATGAGTGGAAGGATCTTCCTAGAAGAGATAAGTGAGAAGAGAAAATGTCCTTAGAAACTGTAGTGACTGAATTCTCTTCAAATTTTCCTGGCCAGAACTAGTCACAAAATCATACTGAACTGCCTGGTGGCTGATAAGAGTGGAAGACTCATCATCAGTGGCTTAGACCCATCATGATCCACAATACATGATGAGGTGCTTTTGTTACCTGAACAAAATCAGCGTTATGTGCACAACAAAATAGGGAGAAAGCTGAGGATAGACAAGTAACAAAATTTCCTATACTCACTCTCTCCCTTTATGTTGTCCATCTCTTCTTCCCAAAGAGAAGCCAATGTGGAATCTTCCTCAAGAATACATACTTCCTGGCCACTAGGAATAAATACAAGAATATTTACAAAATATTTGAGGAAAATTACAGGTTTGTGAGCATACACTATAATTGTGATCCAAAAGCATAAGAAATAATATCTTCAAATGATTATTTTAAAGCCTTTCTTTAATAGTCCATTACCACTTTTATTTGTTCATAATTGATTACTCAAATCTATAAAGAAAAATATCTCAAATCAGTTGAAATATCACTTGAGTGTGATATTGTCAATTCTATCTCGGTCACTACTTCTTGCTGCAAATCCGTCACCCACCAACAGTGTTTTAGCTCTTGAGGACATCGTTTGGACAAAGACGATAACCTGGTCTGCCCAGGCTCACATGCCTAACTCCAACTCTCCTATTGCTAAAGGAAAAGCATTTTTTATGTCTATAGCAGGAATGTTTTCAGAGGCTTTAGGAACTTGAGGTTTTCTTTTTAATTATAGACTAACTCAGAAATTAAAATATTGTGGGAAACTTTAAGAAGTGTTTCTAGGGCAGGTATCAAAAGGACAAATGTTAAAATTCAATCAGACCTAGCCCAGAATAAGGATGACAAATATGTACTTGATACTGGAATGAGGGACTTGTATCAAAAATCACTGAAAACATCAGCATGACAGAATGTTGTTTTGCCATAATTTTAGATAATTTTTGAGAAAGGTGAAAATGAGGAATTTATGATGTTCTTTTTTTATGTGTATCTTTCCCTCAGATAAAACTTAAGGAAATATTTGAAACTCCTACAGAAATCAGTCTGGTCCTTGAACTTGTCACAGGAGGAGAATTATTTGACAGGTGAGTTGAACCTGGAAATTTAACCACAGAAGTGTTTGCTTGAAGCCAGCCAAAAATATCAAAGTCAAAACTACCCTGAAAGTTTTCATAATTTTCATAGTTAAAGATCATGCTTGCTTTGGCAGGTCATGCTAGTGTATTATTTTTTCTTTTCTTTTCTTTCTTTCTTTCTTTTTTTTTTTTTTTGAGATAAGGTCTCACTTTGTAGTTCAAACTGACCCTGAGCTCAGCCTCAAACTCACAGCAATCCTCCTGTCTTTGCCTTCCAAGTGCTGTGATTACAGGCATGAGCCCCACACCCAGCTAGTTTTTTCTAAAATGAATCTCAAGAAGGATGTTGAAGAAAACAATTAAATATAAGAATCTGGGAAACATAGTAAATAAAAGTAGAAACTATGGACTATCTGTTAACCTTTGCAAATGTTGATTTAACTAACTAAAATTTTAAAATTACATTAAATTTAAATTAAACAGTAATATATATAGGAATATTACAAAATATTTGAGAGAAATTATAGGGTTGTGAGCATACATTCTAATTGTGTTCGTTACTGTGATCCAAAAACATAAAAATTAATACTCTTCAAATGATTGTTTTAAAACCTGCTCTCTTTAATAGTTCATTACCACCTTTGTTCATAATTCATTACTCAAAACAAGGTGTGAGAATGGGGAGAGGAAGGATATCTTAAACCTGGCAAAATATAAGAAGCATCAAGGTGCAGTTTTCCTAACTTCCACATCTAATCAGGAGAACACTGTTTTCCCTCATGGGTTCTTGGGAATCTTTTGCTGTAGTTATCAGAGGAATCAACAGAGGATGGAATTAGCAGGTGACAGAGATGACGTATGTGTTAGAAATGGGAGGAAGCTACGCACTTGTGTAAAGGTCTTGGTTAAAGATTGGGACAGAGCAGAATCGGGCTGCAGTGTAAGGGGAAGACAGAAGAGAGACTGAAGACCTGGATCATAGTACATTCTCTATAAACATTTGCTGACTGAGTGAATGAATGAGCAGCCCCTAAAATGAGTACACTCGGAGGAGGAAGAGAACTAAAGGGATTTGGACTGTTCTGGGATTTGGACTGTAAAGGAATTTGGACTCTTCCTTCCTCGTATGGTCTCAATATTTACATTGCTCCAAATTTATTATCTGACATAATCATCTTCAAGGCAGTGATACTCGGAGGTGAAAAAATTGGAGAGGTAATTAGGTTATAAGGGTAACGCCCTTACAGTGAAATTAATGCCCTTATAAAACAGGCCCCCAAAAGACTCCAATCTCTTTTTTCCAAGTGAGAAACACAATGAAAAGACTCATAGATGATAAAACTAATCCTTACCAGACACTGAGTTTGCTGACATCATGAACATGGCCTTCCCCACTTCCAGAATTGTGAGAAATAAATGTCTGTTGTGTATAAGCCACCCAGGGAATGATGCTTTGGTATAGCTATGCAAATAAGCTAAGACACTTTTCCTCCCCCTGGTTGCATCTGCTGCCTTGCAAGCACTTCCAAGCATGTTCACATTGCTTTGGAAATGTTTTACATGCTTTAACATTACTTAGAAGAAGATTGGAATCTTTAGGCGGGAAGGAATAAAGTAGCTGAGCTTGACTGAAGCTATACATGTGCTTGTGTGTGTGTGTGAGAGAGAGAGAGACATAGACAGTCCCAAACAATGCCATCAAGTTGATTAATACATTGATGAAGTGACAGCTCATATGATCCTGTCACTTCCAAAAGTCCTACATCAGAATTTATGAGCACTTTTGATCCAAGCCATAACAGACTTAAAAATTGTAACATTTAGGCTGTTTTTATATTTAAAGAATAGTGATCCAGATAAAAGAAATGAGCATCAGTAGCCTGTGTATGTTTGATGGACCCACCATCCTGAACAATAACTCTGACACTCCCGGATGAATAGCCAGCCTAGACTGAGTTACTTAACTTCTCTGAATCTCAGAACAAATATGAAGCTATTCTGTGCTTCGAAGAAGTATTGGACAACTTGAATCTACTTTAAGATTTGATAGTTTTGTTTCTAAAACCATCATGTTCCCATGTGCTGAAACTAATCTCCACTGGACTAACTAATTTGGGTATTGCCAAAATTTTCCTATAATCGCTCCTTTTTTGCTATCTCTTTAGCTGATTCTTTTTCATGGACATATTCCTTATTTAGGTACATTAACTAAGTTAGTTTTTTGTCAGATGCTGCAGACAAAATTGGAGGAAGGAGGTCTCTCTAAGGAGACCTTGCATGTTTTCCTGCTAATTATGGTCTATTAGAGAAAAAGCTTGTGTTCTTAAATTGTAAATAATTGCTTAGAGGAAGGTACCATCTATCTACCAATAGCATTTACTATTTACTTATCTATTTTATTTGTTTGAATAAACTTAGAATCAAGAATCTCTGCTTCCCTTCCTCCTAAGCTTTCTTCTAGAGAAGGATTTGTGCTGGAATTTAGTTCAGCACCTAGTATTTAAAAGGAGATTAAATCGATGAAATATTCATACCTAACAGAAGGTATCAAAAGATGGCAAACATCCAGTTAAGCACTCAGTCACTTCACAAACCCTTCGTGGTTTTGAAGGTAAACTTTTCCCTCAATAAATGTTCACATCATTGACATATTTAAAATAGCTTGGCTTCTCCATTAAATTACTTAATCTGTAGTTACCTTAACATTGTATCAAGCTGAAAATATATCCTGAATTTATCATGTAATCTCGTGGGCTTATTTTTTCTCTTGTGGCTTAAGGAATCCTAAATCAGACTCTTTTCCTGTACTTAGTTCAAACTCAAATTGATTTAGTTGCTTCACTAAGAATTCATTCTTGGTGTAGTGAGTAGTGTAATAATACCTAATAAAAGAATTGATGCAAAAAATGATGAATAGATAATCATGTTAGTCTATTTCAGTCAAACTGGTTGTATTTCATCAGCAAAACGTATGATGCTTATAAAAGATCCAAGTGAAATCTACTCTTTCATGTAGAATTCAAATAGTAAGTTGCATAGGAGAAATTACTAGAAATTTTGGAATGCAAACATTGCTTTTTGTATCCAAGAAAAAATATACACTTGTATATGTGCATATATCTGTGTACCACACACACACACACATACACACAAAATTATGACGTCATGGGAAGAAGGAAGCTCCCACAGTTTTCTACTCAGATCTTTTTAACATGATCGCAAGTCTTCAAACCTCAACATCATTTTCTTTGAAAGTTTTAATTGAACATGGTTTGAAGTTATTCACTTTAAGAGTCCATTTTTTAGATTTTTTTGTTTTGTTTTCAGAAAATAATTGTATTTTACTGCAACTAATTGAACACTATTCTTAGTCTGCTACTTAAAGTATATCTTCCTGACTTGTCTGACAGCTTTAACTTGAATTCTTTGTCTTTGCTTTTTTGCCTTCTTCGATTGTTTTTTTCTTGCTAGTGACAAAAATTATGTACAAAAGGCCATGATTGTAGGTCTGAAAGTTGTTTCTTTTCAAAAGGGCATGTTTTCTTCTCCTGATAGGCCTTTAAGGTAAGAAAGAGATCATTGTAACATAGTCAGATATGGAGTTAATTCAAAACTGGGCCTTCTAAGGACTTGTCTTATGCCATTTCCTACTTAGAAAGTCTTGCTCTTTAAGTATATCGGCTTTATCTTTTTTCCTTTATTGAATTTCTTGGTACATTTTAGATATACATTATGGTCACATTCAACGTTAAGAATTTGTACTTGTGCATAATATTATATTGATTCTCATTTTTGTTCCATTCCCCGGTTTACCGTAGCCCCCCACCCTCTATATACATAAGCTTTGTTTCCTTTTTTTTTTTTTAATGAAAGCTGCCTTCCTTTCAAAGAGATGGCCAGAAGCTCTGCTCAGTTCTCAGCCAATCAGCTGGTGCTTTAGAACCAGTAAATTCCTTTCCAGAGACCCCAGGTCATCTGGAGGTAGATTAGCCATGCTAAGTTTTCTTCTTTCTTGCATTGTGGTTCCCAGAACCCTCGATTCCTTGGTAGCTTTCTGGTGTCTACAATCAGATGTTTTAAAATATTTTATGTAGCTTGTTCTCATTGGTCTTGCCTAGAGACTTTTTCTTACCCCTATTGCTGAGAGTAGGAGTTCACATGAGGCTTTAAAATTCTTTCACAGATGGGCTGGGAATGTAGCTCAGTGGTGCTGACAGCCTTGCAAGTGCAAGGTCTTGAGTTTGACCCCTACTCTTTCACAGATACTAGTGTGTTTTCCTCTTTCAAAAAGTCCAACATTGGGCCAGAGATTTAGCTCAGTGGTGCTGGTGTCTGGTGAGCATAAGGTCCCGAGTTCGAACACCGGTATCTTATACCTCAGTGCTGGCCATGCTGACTCACACCTATAATCCCAGCACTCGGGAGACAGAAGGAAGAGGGTTGCCGTAAGTACACGGCTAGCCTGGACTACAAAGTGACTTCAGCCAGCCTGAACTACAAATCAAGACCCTGTCTCAAAAAATTAAAAAAAAAAAGTCCAACCTTTTGGGGAAATCTAGAGGAAAAGCAGTGTCTAGACAGTATAGATGTGGAAACTGAGAAGTGATAACAGTATATGATCTTCCCAAGATAAGTAGCCAGTTTGGCTATTAGTTCAGTCATTTCCTCTTTGTATTGCTTCACTTACTTTCTTATTAAATCTAGTCAGTTTCCTTCACATCATGTTGAAAAGAATAAACTATTGTTTATTTTATTTATGGAAAATCCAAGATGTGGTTGACTCTCTGTAGAGCAGTATTCAGTTCACTCAAAAACTCTTCAAATTTTGGAAGGTACGATCATCCATGTGTTCTCAAAAGCATAAGCTGAAGAAGGTATTGACAAATATAAAAACCAAGCTTGAAACTCATACCCCTATGGTGCCAAAGTAAGTTTTGTTTTGTTTTTATTTTTATTTCGCACTCTCCAGAATATAAATGATCTTTTTGTAAGCTACAAGTTGTCAAGAGCCGTAGCAGTTATGTTTGATAACTTTGCGGTTAGCCTATTAAATACCTGATCATGTCCTTGTTCGTCAATCCTAACTGCCTTTCTACTTTAGCACTTGTGGGCTTTTAACCTTTGCTGAAAACAAACTGAGTTTTCAGGACATTTACCATCAGAAAAAGTTACCAGATGTAAGAGTTAGGCTATATAGTGCCCCCATTTTTCTAGTCTTATATCCTAGTTGATACTGGGGTTAACCAAACTCAAGCAAAGTCTGGACTGTTGTGTTAAAAATCAGTGATTGATACCATTGTCTGCAGTTAAGTTCTATGTATAGATGGTGAAGGGTATTAGTTACAGGGCCATTCTGAGTATGGATTGCACAGGTACTTTATTTTTATAATTTCATACGTTCTTCACACCAACACAGTACAAAGTATACCTTGTTATATACATTTTACAGACAAGATAACTGAGATCCGAGAAGTCTATTAGTTTCCATTAAGTCATTCACCTTATATACAATCAATTAATAAATCATTAAATAAAAGTAGAATAAGTACATAACCTTTCAAAGCATATGATTTGTCTATCTTGTCCTGCTCCTTCTTTGTAAGCAAATGTCAATGTTTTACTTAGGAATAAAATTTCAAGGCTGGAGATTTAACTCAGAGGTGGAATAGTAACATTGTAAATGGAAAGCTCCAGGTTCAATGCCCACTACTATAATGAATGAATAAGTGAATCAAACAAGCAGTCAGTAAGACTTTGGAGATTAGTTTAATATTTTATCCTACTCAAGTGTTGGGTTAATTTGAGCATCACTAGATATAGTTACTTTTCTTTTTTCTTTTTTGGTTTTTTTTGAGACAGGGTCTCACTTTGTGGTTCAGGCTGGCCCTGAGCTCAGCCTCAAACTCACAACACAGCAATCCTCCTGTCTCTGCCTCCCAAGTGCTGGGATTATAGGCATGAGCCACTACACCCGGCACTGTGGTATATGTTACTGGTTGCTGCTGGGTTTGAGTCTCCACACCCAGTATAGTATGTGGTTACTGGGGAATCGAACCCGGGCCCTTGTGCTTGCAAGACAGGCGCCAGAACCACTGAGCTAACTCTCCGGCCCATAGATATAGTTACTTTTCAACCTTGAATGTGTTAAATGCATCTATTTATGTGATTTCATCTAGCTACATATGAAGTAAAATCACTTTGATTTTTACTTTATCTGTAATACACTCTCCTAAAAAAAAAAAAGCTTGGCTCTAAAGGAATGATTCCAGATAACTGAAGGAAACACAGACTAAAGGGCAGCTTTTTGGTATTTCAAGATTAACACTGAGGACACATTCATTTTCTGAGAGGAAGGAGCCTGCAAGGATGAGAAGCAGAGAGATCGGTGTGAAGACGAATTATATTTTTGAACAGCATTCCAGAGAAGCCAGGGAGAGAGTGATATATAGAGTTAAATAAAGAAATTTGTTTAGTATAGACTTGTGCTTTTTCCTCAGAAGCAGAAAGAGACAAGATTCTAGAAAACAAAGAAGTAAAACAGTAGAAACAGTTTTGAAAAAGAAGTGCAGAGTTGGAGGATTACTGTAGGAGCAGAGATATAATACCAGCCTGTCTATAAACTAATATATTAGCCTTTTAGGAATGGTGATAAAGGGTCAGGACTGTATTTCTCATAGGCCAGCAATACTGTGGGCACCAGAAAACTTGTGTTAGTTCTCCTTGCCCTTCAGGCTCCATGAGGACAGACAGCCGCCCAGATGCATGCCTGCATGCAGAGGAGAGCGTGTAAAAGAGAAGAAATTCAAATCTCATCAACGGGTGCATGAACAAACAAAATGTACAATGCAGTAACATTCAGTCATGAAACACACTGTTCCTTTAATCCCATTGTGGCATAGATCAGGGACGGCAAAACTTTTAGAGATGACCACCCAAACTGCAGCCCCCAAGCCCACTTATTTATTGCAAAGAGCCAGCACTGTGATTAAACCCAAGTCCTCAGGTGTTTAGCTTAGAAAAAACAACATACATTAGAATCTTCTGTCTCAAAAGAATAGCAGATAACAGGGCCGGGGATTTAGCTCAGTGGTTCCGGCGCCTGTCTTGCAAGCGCAAGGACCTGGGTTTGATCCCCCAGGAACCACATACAATACTGGGTGTGGAGACTCACACTGAGCAGCAACCAGTACCACATACCACAGTGCCGGGCATGGTGGCTCATGGCTGTAATCCCCGCCCTCGGGAGACAGAGGCAGGAGGATTGCTGTGATGGGAGTTGGAGGCTGAGCTCAGGGCCAGCCTGAACTGCAAAGCGAGAGCCTGTCTCAAAAAAAAAAAAAAAAAAAAGAATAGCAGATAACACACGTCCCATAGCGTGTACCACCCCGGACACAAGTGAACCTCAAAAGCCTAGTGGTATAGGAGAAAAGCAACACACACATGCCTGTACCGTGTCTCACTTCATTTATACAGGATTTTTCAGAAAGGGAGTCTTTGGAGACATAAAGCGAGGGTGTCCTGGGGCTAAGAATGGTCAAAGGCTGGAATATAAGAGATTGTGATAACTCAGACTTGATATACTCTATTTTTCTAGTATTGGAAAATATTGAATTGAAAATTTATCTTCAGATCATGGCCGGGGTGAAGGGAGGAAGGATTTTGAGGAAGAAAGAGGTGATGTTTGTGAAACTGAGTACATGAGAATAGGTAAGGACAAGAATTTGGAGGAGGAGGAGAAGGAGGAGGAAGCCTGCGTGTCCACTGAAGATGAAGGCTGCGTACATGTGAAGACTGGTCTGTGGCAAGTTGTGCTGTCGCTGCCCTCCATATCTCCCGTGCGTTCTCTGTGCTTTGGCTTCGGTCCAGCTTTTCAGCTGTCACCTTGATTTCTTTTCTGAGTTTACCCTCCCCTCTCTATGATTCCCTTAAATGTCTTCTACATTCTCTGTAGGTAAAAATCAATACTCTCAATTGGCGGGAGCCACATTGGTGACTAGAATTTCAGCTGTAAGATCCATGGTCCACCGGGCACTTTTAGCAGAAGATCCCACTGGCATCTCTGAGTCAGTATGTTCTCAAATGAGCTCAGCCTCCTTCTCTCCTCTCAGTCTTCCTTCTCCTTCGCATCTCTGTGAATTCATTTGAAGCTAATCAGCATTGATTTTGTCTTTTACTTCTTCCTGTTTTGTCCCCCAAATTCCTTCTCTACGCAGCACTCAAATTCATCCCTTGTCCTCTCTCCTTTGCCTCCTTCCTTCCTGCCTCTTGGATGCTACACATCCTCTTCCCAGTGCTACAGGCACTTAGCTGGTATGAATTTCACTCCTTTCTGTGTTTGAATGTTTAAAGCACAAGTCTGCTGAGGTCGGTCCAGATGGCTGCTCATGGCTTTCAGTTCTGACTTGGCTTTATCCCACCACTCTAGCTTCACTGCCCACTTGATTCCCTCCTCACCACCAAGTTAACTATGGAACATCGCCTCCTCCCTCCAGGAGCTCATAGACTAGAAAACAGAAAACTAGGATATGGACTGTAGTGTTTTTAACACTTGTGTCACTTTCTTCCCACAATCAGTTGGGATTTGTTATAAAGACACCTTCAGTAGCACAAGATAAAAATGAGGGGTTTGTACTCATAGGAAAAGAGAGATCAGGATCAATGCACAGAAGCCATATCCCAAGGTGCCTTGCACTCACGGAAGTTTGCCCCTTAATTTGACTTTCAGTATTCATGCCAGGATTCTTATGCAGTTGAGACACAGACACTGCGTAGTGGGTACCAAACAGGAGTTTCCTAAGTCTTTAATTTCTTCAGGGTGGAGCAGACTGTTTTAAACCAAATCTTACATAGAAACTGGTGAAGGGTAGAAAGAAGAACCTTCCAGGGCAATGTGAGATGAAAGAGCACCACACCCCAGCAGGGATGAGACGTGAATTACCTTGTCTTCAGTTCAGATATTGGGCTAAGCGGAAAGCGAGTAGCCGCTAGCTATTTGTCAAGCAAGTGGTTGAGTAAACAGTGTTCTCTCCAGCAGCGATTCATGTAAAGTCTTTGGGTCAGGCTTTTCATTTACTGTATGAGAGAATCGAACTAGGAATCCTTTAGGCTCATTCTGAGGTCTGCAGTTTGATTCAGCTTCTTCCTTCTATACTGCAACTCCCCAGCCAGCACTCACATTGATCCACAATCTTCCAGTGTCTACCCAGTGCTCAGGTAGCACAGGGGCTAGTGGGCCTTTGAAACTTTAAAAAATATATACATTTAATACTGCATGGGAGAATTCTTTGAGAGAGCATCAAAAAAGCCCCTAAAAAGTAGTAAATGAAACTTATAAAGGAATTGTGAATTTACACTGGACACATAACAGAATTCATTTTAGCTTCATAGCATAATGGCGTACTGGTGGCCGTGAAGATGGATTCCTAAAAGCACATTGGTTCAGGACATTTACTCTCCAACACTGTATCCTTCAGCCTCCGACACTGACTCCTTCGGCTCCCAGTCTCCGTGCGAGGAAGCCTGAGGCCTCAGAATCTCATCCAGTTGAAGCTCCACGGCTGCAACAGCCTGGGTGGAGATGCGCTCAATTCAGTTTGCAGCAGTTAGTGTGACAGAGGCAGATGCACATGAGCCATCATTAAAACAGACCCTGGAGAGAAATGGGCCTTACTCATGGCTTCTTATCCTGCAGTTTTAAAATGATGAGAAGGAAAACACACCAACTAGAGGTGAGAGGCATGCAGGGACCGTACAGGAAGCAGTGGGAGGAAACAGCCCAGGATGAAGAAAGAGGCGGTTGAGACCAGGGGATTGCGAGGAGCTGCCTGGAGCGCCCGCAGCCCTCGCATTTCCTCCCCGCATCTCCAGCCATCACTAAGAACGGGGATCCCTGGGCCGTCTTCGGGCCAGTGTTATGATTTAGCCAGGAGACTTTTTAAAAAATCACTGAACCTCCCAGCGCAGCCACAACTGAACGCCTTGAAGTTGTGTCACCCAGGCAAGTTACAGGCCCTGGCTCATCGACAGTGATCCTCAGACTCCGATGGCCTCTTAAACTGTTTCACATGATTTTGCAAAGCATTAAAAAGAAAAAAGTTTACTTAATTTGAAAAGATATATAGCAATCAGTGTTCCTTAAAAAATACCCAAAGACATGACCCCTCCTTACCCCTTATTAAGCTTTAAAGCCCCTATGCTGATTGGATTTCTTCACTGATAGATTTTCTATAAAGCTATAAACCTCTGACCACTTAGCTATCATTCAGTTTCATTGTCCAGTTCTTTCCACATGAGCTAAATGGTATAAAAGAATTGTTATGTGTCACTTTTTATAACCAATGCACTATTGTGTCTTGCTGAAATTAAATCGCTTTGATTTTGTTTAAAATACATGTCTGAAAAGGTTTTGATGACAGTAATATCTAACACTGTATAACTCTGAGTTTGTTCTGAAGACCAGCAGTACGTCTTCTGCTTAGTCATTCTCCTTTGAGAAGCAGCCCCTGGACTGTTCCCTCTGGACCCACAGCCGAGTTACTTAGGATGGCCATCATTTTAGAGCCCAAAGCTTTTGCCACTTAGGTTAAGGAAGATAAGCAAAGGAATTGTCCGTTTGTTCATGATATGAATTCTGACTCCATCCACTTAGCAGTTAATATTGTTGCCCCCAAGATGTTTAGACTGTTCACCGTGGGCAACGCTTGTAGTGAGGCTCTGTGCGTGCTCCGAGCATCAGTCTGGCAGCCAGCCTGAGTGTTTCCCCCAGGCCTTGCCCAGACACACGACTAAGGGGATAGATGAGGATCCCAACACTTCATTTTGCTTTGCTTGGACACTGATCTCTTCACTTATAGTTCTGCAGTTGCAATCTGAGAAGCTCACTGCTTTCTGGTCAACCTCAAATGGTAGCTTAACTTTTATTTAACATTGTTGGAATTCCAGAAGTTTACTCCTGTGACACTTTAATTAATAATTATGTGGGAAGGAAAGACCAATCTCATCTTATAAGAAGCAGCCTTGATGCAAAGCAGTTGAAGGGTGCTGGTCCGCTGGCCTTCAAGCTGAGATGAATGAAGTTCCCCTGTCTGGTGTCTGTTCCGTGTACCTCCACTAGAGGCGCTGTTGTTCATTCCAGAATGAGCAACCCCTCAGCTCTACAGACCTGGGTGTAACATGTGTTGTATCTGGATTAACGTTCTTGCGTTTATATCTTCCTTTTTTATAATTTCCATGGACTCATCTGTCTCAGAACCCAATATTTATTCTTTTTATATCCACTCGCTTCACACGAGATAGTTGGAAATACTGATGGATATTGTCACCCCACTTTCACGCTCCCTGACTGTAATCCTGTTCCTTCGGTTGCTGTTAGAACTACCTGGTCCCCTGCTCCTCTCATCCCAGTTCACATCCTTTCCATATCTGGGAAATTTCTATGTACTTTTTAGGTGAGAGAAATCTCTGGAATCTTTTTCCCACAGTATAAGAATACATTAATGCCTTTTCAGGATCCCTGGCGTTATTTGTAATGCCTCTGTGACAGCATTTAACACACTCTCTTGCTTGTTGTCTGACTGCTCATTCTAGGAGAACCTCAAGAGTGAAGAGACCGTGTCTCCTTCACCACTGAGTGCCCTGCACTTAGCAGTTTCTCCGCAGTATTCATTAAATAAATGAATAAATGAATGAATTTGTTAGACTGTATCTTCTCCTTTCCTTAGACTAATGATTTTATTAAGCTGACCTAACATACTTTGGGGAAAATTAGTGAAATTTCCATTAATCAGTCTTACTCCCACAATTCTTCTCTTTATCCCATCTGGAAACAGCTCCAAGAAAAGTGACTCCTCCATTGGACCAGTTCACAGACATTCACACAAGGACATATTCTGGAACCCAGGACTGCTACCACACAATACTTTATGGACAGGGGTGGCTTGTAAACAATGGGAATTAATGTCTGATGGTGCTGGGCCAGAAAGTAGAAAACCAAAGTACCCAGGTGTTTAATATCTGGTGAGGTGCTAAATTCGGAGTACAGAACTATTTAGCCCATACCATAGACTTCACCCTCAGTTATACCCAAATGAACATACACAAACCACCAAAGCTTGAGATTTCATAATAAACAGAAACACAGATCAGATATTCTGTTGGGTAAACACTGACTTTGCAAAAGGTCCTCAGAGCCATAAGAATTGGGTGTTTTGCCAACCACTTGGCAACATGGATCACAGCTGTGCAACCTGGCCCTGCCCAGCTCAGAAATGCCATCAGTAGAGTCTAAGACATGAGTTATACCCCACGGGGGTCCGCAGAACAGTTTGTATGAAAGTCCAATCTGCGTCGAGGACTGCGGAGAAAAACACACTTGTTTTTGCAGGTCAGGAAGTGACTTATTTTCTCCTCATCTCTGCCGTAGTTGTTTTTTCTTAGAAGGGCCAAGGAGGAGATGTTTATTTCCCCTGTGCTAGCTGCTGAGACTACAATGAAATCTCCACCTAGAACAACACTTGGACAGTGCTAAAACAGTCACAGAACCCAGCTTACCATCATAATGGTTTTTGTTTTCCCTGGGTCTCGTATTCAATTCTAAAATGCTCAGAAAGTATAGGTTAAGACATTGTTTCAATTAAATTTCATTAAGTATACTACCAAGTCTAATGAGTTGAAAAAGCTTCTAGTCATATAAGGATATATCATCTAATGAACTTGAAGAACTATTAATAATATCCCCTTAATATTATAACCTACTTCCTCATCTTATTAGATCTAATGCACAACAGATGTTTAAAAAAATAGATAGGGGGCTGGGAATATAGCTCAGTGGTTCCGGCGCCTGTCTTGCAAGCGCAAGGGCCTGGGTTCGATCCCACATAACAATATTGGGTGTGGAGACTCACGCCCAGCAGCAACCAGTACGACATACCACAGTGCTGGGCTTGTTGGCTCACACCTATAATCCCAGCACTTGGGAGGCAGAGTCAGGAGGATTGTGATGTGAGTTGGAGGCTGAGCTCAGGGCCAGCCTGAACTACAAAAGCGAGACCCTGTCTCAAAAAACCTTAAAAAAAAAATAGATAGGAATGGATATTCATCCTTTGAACAAATGGTGAGCCTATATTTCTTGCTGTTGGTCTAAATAATTGAATGAGAAAATTAAAATAATTGAACTTTTATAGTTTATTTCCTTGAATTTTGATAACTATATTCTGAGGAATTTTAAACAGTATATATTTTTGTCAAATCTGTTCTGTTCTGCATTTCTTCACTCCATCTTCTTATTTGAAAACTTTTCATAGATTCTAAGTTCAACTTTTAATTCCAGTTACATTGAGGACTTATAGCTTCCTGCCACACTGAAGGCAACAGAAATCAGAAAAAGACACATCCTGAAAAGTGATCAAATTTTATAGATCTTATTGGAACACTAATTCAGACCAAAATCTAACATGCGCAAGATGTATGGAAATTAGAAACACTGGACACTTGATAATATTAAGGAATTAATGTGATTTACAGGAGTTTTGCCATTATGACTGATTTTAAAATACCTTTATTTCTTATGGGACCTCATATAAGGGCCAGGGATTTAGGTAAGTGGCGCCACATCTTCCTCACTAAGTGCGAGGCCCTGAGTTTGATCCCTGGTACCAAAGGAAAAAATAAAAAGATACCTTATATATTTAGGAATCAAATAATACGATTACCTATCTTTTGCATCCAAATAATGAACAGGATTGGAGAGTGATTAAATAAATATAACCAGATTGGCTATGAGGTGGTAGTTCTTGAAGCTAGCTGACACCAACATTGATGTGTTCTTTGTCTGTTTTCAACTGGGCATATGTTTAAAGTATCTCACAAGATAAAGTTTAAGAGGAAATGTTCTTCTCCTCAAATAAGATAGACAGTTAAGACAAGGCAAAATAAATGTTTTCCATTTTGCTAAGCAAACTCAAAGGTTTTAGAGCACCAATTTATGGCAGTCTTTGCCTGGTATTGTAGTAGGCTGTTGCCATTGTTTAGACGTAGCGTCTTTGACATTAATTTCGTTAACTTCTTTTAACATTCGCTCGGCTCAGTGTATATGACTGAGAAGCATCTCGTATTTTCTTTAGGATCGTGGAAAAGGGGTATTATAGTGAGCGAGACGCTGCAGATGCTGTGAAACAAATCCTGGAGGCGGTCGCGGTAAGTAAGGAATGACAGCTACGGTGTGTTTAATTCTGTCAGCTCTTCCTTTTAAGGCATCACCATTTATCAAGTACGAATCCTTGATAAGTCAGAAGTATAGAGCAAAAACATGTGAAATATGTATAGAAAATAGACTTAATAAATGTATATTGTCTATTTAGTCACTCAAACTCTGAAATATGAAGGCCTCCTCAGTAATTCCATAAATTGGTTAATTTCCATTCGATTACATGAAAGTATATTATACTTTATTGCCTTTATTTCTTCCTTATCTCCTTTTTTCCTATTTCTTGAGTTAGTTTCTTTATTGTTTTTGTTTTTTAATTTGGTAGGGAAGTGGAGGAAGTTTGAGTGAGATAAACTCAGCAGCTTAGAGATGATTGGTTTGTCCTGCAAGATGAAAAATGAGTGAATTAGATGAGAAAAATTAGCAGCTTTATTTCTTGAAGGAAAAATTACAAATTACAAATTTACACTAGAATGAAAGTTTTATAAATTAGTGGCGGAAACATGTATACCCATTCACAAATATAGTTTGAATTTCAGGTAATATTTGCTTGGATAGAAGTGATTATACTGGTTAAAATCTACTCATGGAGTTAGTGGTATCTAATGCACGCTAGTGACTCATTTACTGCATATAAAACCAAAGCAAAGTAGTCTGTGGAGAAACAGTACAGAGCCAGCAGGAGGATGTTTATTTCAGAATCAATTAAAAAGACAAATCTATGAATTATGTCCACAAATAAGATGTACACTGTTATTCTGTATCTCGAGGAATCAGCCAGAATAACACAAGCACATGTCTTATTAATTATACTCACAGCCTGATGGTCTTTGCAGACTGCTGGAAGAAATTACCAGTCTGTGGTCTAACCAGGTGCATTAGTGCACTGTCAGTACCAGGAATAAGAGGCTTTATAGCCTAGTCTTTGTTACTGTCCTTCCTATGAAAGTATTTGGTCATTTGGATACGGTACAAAAAAAAAAACTTTAAATGAGAATGAAGGACACTAGAGAAGATGCCATCCAGTTTTCCTTTAATTGTCTAATACAGCTCCTGATTATGTCAATCTTAAGCATCAGATTCATATTATCTTCTGACTGTCTTCAGAATAACCACTTCCTTCCAGATATCTATCATGCTGGCTTA
Source organism: Petromus typicus (assembly GCA_004026965.1). Taxonomy (NCBI): domain Eukaryota; kingdom Metazoa; phylum Chordata; class Mammalia; order Rodentia; family Petromuridae; genus Petromus; species Petromus typicus. Next base: position 21,134 of record PVIR01021830.1, read on the forward strand.
CTGAGCTTGCAAACTTGGGAATTGTTTTCATCTTCCTCCTCCCTCCTCTCCTCACATCTGCCTTTCCAAATTCAGTTGCTCTCCCTTCAAATGTCCATGAACCTCATTCTACTCCTTATGGTGTTATGACTGTTTCTGGCACAACTCTTATTTTTTTTTTAAACACTTCCATTTGCTTCCAATTCCAATTCTTAAATATATAAATCTAACATCAACTCTTGCAGTCACTATTTCCATTGTGTCCTTCCTAGTTCAGTAATTGGGCAGGTAGCAGTTAACAGTATTTTGGAAGACAAGCACCGTTGAGTTCTGTTTTTAGGTTATCTGAGCTTGGGCATGTCCGATGTACCTTGAGCCTCAGTTTCGTTTTATAAAGTGGGCACAGCATTCAACCTAACATGATTGTTGAAAAGCCTGAGGGGTTAATTCCTGGAAGTCATAGCAATGTTTATAAGACAGGGAAAGGAAGAGAAGCAACTTCAGTCTCAATGTATTCACTATAGATTAATTAAATACTATAAATATATGCAAATATATGAACTCCCTAAGTACTAAGATTAAAAACAAATATATAATCCTTGATGCATTGATTGCACAAATAAGTTCAGTTTGTGAAAATTCAGTATTTTTGTTTATTTCTGTATATTCATGTTATACCAATAAAGTTTTGTGGGATCTTTTCTAAAGTTTTTTTTGAGACCGGATCTCACTTTGTAGTACAGTCTGGTCCTGAACTCAGCCTCAAACTCAGCAGTCCTTCTGCCTCTGCCTCCCAAGTGTTGGGATTACAGACATGAGCCACTACACCCAGCGCTGTGGTATGTGGTTCTGACTGCTGATGGGCGTGAGTCTCCACGCCCGGCATTGTTGTATGTGGTTACTGGGGATTGAACCCCAGCTCTTAGAGTTTGCAAGGCAGACACCAGAACCACTGAGCTAAATCCCTGGCCCCTCATTTAAGTTTTAAAAAGAACTGTGCTAACAAAGCAGCCTGTATGTGTACTTGTAACACGCAGTCGCTCCCTAAGTTAGCCTACTGGGTAAATATGTTTGCAGTTTACCATGCTAGTTAGGTACATTTAATTTTCTAGTTCTATCCCATATTGTCTCTCAAGAGAATTTTTTTGTGTGTCAGAAGCGATAGCACATTATCTTCTAATACCCTGGCTAAGGACAGGGGCGCGTATCCCTTTAGACCCATATTCTTCTCCATCAGCTATTTGATATTATTTCAAAAGGGAATACTCATCAGCATACTTGTTCTGAATGCTTCAACTTCATTTCAGTGCAGGTAACAGAGTGTAAACTTGAAAGGAGTTTTGTAATGGGAGAGAAGGGGGTGAAGGGCCCGGCGTGCGGCTGGACGGCAGTCGGGACTCTCCTGTGCCCGTTCTGCTCTTCGTCTCATCACCTGATTCCTCAGCTCTCTTCTAGCACTTCCTCTACCTCTCATACTCTCGGGGTGACATACTGTCCACTTCACATTCTCGCACTAACATAATACAGTAAAAATTCAAGCTTGAGCCTTTCCTCAAAACAGATGCAGATGTCACTTGATTTTAATTCCAAATTTCAAGGCGAAGACGATATTTGGCTCCCCTTGAGCGCGGCGCCCATCCCTGGTCCAGGCAGCTGTGAGCGAGGTGTGTGATTTCAGTGTGGCTGCTGGCCCAGCCCAGATTCTGGGGAAAGGAGCTGAGAGAAGCAGCGGTTGGTGATTCCTTGAGAGTGAGTTGGAAAATGGAGAGGCACCCCCTGGACATCTCTGTCCGCTACTTTTTTTTTTATTAGCCACTACTTCTTCAGGTTGTTCTGTACTCCTAAATGCTCACTGGATCCTAGCTGCAGTTATAAAGGAAAATCCGTCATCTGGCATGATTATTTCACTTGGAATGTGATTTCATTTCGACTGAAGCACTACTCATTTATCATGTAAGAACTAACTTCTCTGTGAGCAACTTTACTTATTCCTCACATTCCCACATCTCCTCCTTCTTTGTAAGTCAAGCTGTCTGATGCTCATTCACTTGTGCCAGCATAGAACTCTTCAGATGTTCTTTCAACCTCTTTCATCTTTATCTCTGATACTACCATGCAACCAAGGTTTGCCAAAATTCTAGAATTCACCTTTCATTTATTTGTCTCACATCTCACTACTCACATCAACAAGTCCTTCCTGTCTACCTTGAATTAGCACGTGGATCTGACCATTTCTCTTTATCTTCCCTAAGCCTAAATCTTATTCTCCACAATCCCCACTCATGTTGCTGCAGAACCTTCTAACTGGTCAAACCACTTCCACTGTTGACTGTCCATTCTCCTTACAGTACTCAGACTTGTCATTTAAAATTAAGTTATAAACCAACTGTATTATTTCTGTGCTTATACCACTCATCACATTCCACTGAAATGGAGAAAAATTAAAAAAAAAATTTTTTTTTTAGGTTTCTTTTTTGAGACAGGGTCTCGCTTTGTGGTTCAGGCTGGCCCTGAGCTCAGCCTCAGACTCACATCACAGCAATCCTCCTGCCTCTGCCTCCCCAGTGCTGGGATTACAGGCGTGAGCCACCACGCCTGGCACTGTGGTATGTGGTACTGGTTGCTGCTGGGGTGAGTCTCCACGCCCAGTATGGTATGTGGTTACCGGGGATTGAACCCAGGCCCTTGTGCTTGCAAGATAGGCACCGGAACCACTGAGCTAAATCCCCAGCCCCAAGACATCAAAATTCTTTAACATGTTCTGGGACATCCTTCACATCTGTGTTTCTTGCCAGAGTTCCAGTCTTACTGCAGACCATTTTTACTCTCCTTCGTCATATTTGAGCCACACCGGACCTTTTCTCCAACCCACAGAAACTTCTAAATTAATTTGCATTTCAAGGTACTTCCTGGTTCTGTGACTGCAGTTGTCTTTTAGCATATATTTTTATGGCTCACATTTTTTATTTCTTTCAAGTCTCTACCTAAATGTCACCTGTGTAGAACAATCTGCCATCCCACTCTATCCAACGTAGTGTCAACCATTACCTCCTAAAGCTGTCTTAATTCTATTACCATGTATCATTTTCTTTCATACTTAGAAACATTTAAAACTGTACATTATTTTGTCTCTGTTCAATGTTTGCTGCCTAACGCATTAAAAGTAGGAGCTTTTTATTGTCTGCTTCTATATTTCCAGTACCTAAAACAATTGATAGTAGTAGAAACTCAATATTTACCGAATAAGTAAATTAAAATTGATAACAGTGCTCAAAAATAGCAGCCACTCAATAATTTATCTCTCCAGATGATGAAACATGTTCTAACCATCTTTGCTATCATTTTTCACAGGAAACAAAGTGATAGGATTTGCTTCCATGCACGGAACTATTTTTGTTTCATGATTATTTCATTCTTGTACTGTAATTCAAAACTCACTTTCTTAGGGGTGTTTTCTCTGATCATTTTCTTCTATTTAGATCAGCTCTTCACTCTTTTGGCTTAAATTTGGTGATATGTCTTAAACCAGATGGGGAAAACTGTATTCTCTCTTGAAAAGTGGTTGTTGTCAGCCTGAAACGTTCTGTCAGGTTCCTCCAATTAGCGAAATAAGAGGCCCAAATATTGATGCTCAGGATAGGGATGCCTCACAAGGGAGAGAAAGAGGAGAGTTACTAGAAATCTACTGCAGGTCTGCGGAGATGAAGTGATCAATCCACTGCTTAAGTATGTTCATTATAATTTTATATATTATACATGTACTCATTTTACCTGCTCACAAGGCTCTAACTTAGGAAGCAGTCCATTGCATTGAAGGTCAGCACTTTTTGAAAGAAACTTTATAGAAACTAGATTTTCTCTGATGACTGCAATTAAGGGTTAATTCAAAAAAACATTAAAATCATTTCCCTGTGTTTCATAGGTAAGAAGCAAAGCAACTGAAAACTCGTGAGAAATGGCTGGCATTGAAGGAATAGTTTATTATCAACTACATTGCTATAGATAGCTATAAAAAATAGGACAGCTGGGAACACAAATAATCAGTTATATATCTCACATTTCCTCCCAGTTACACAGTTAGAAGGCTATATCTAGTTTGGGTGTTGAAATCACTGAAGCAGAAAACTTAAAAATTATAAAGTTTTTGGAAAATATGTTGCAGGTATAATTATACCCCTTATATAACTTATCCTGCACTGCCTCCTCCCCTTCCCCTCTCTCCTGATTCCTTCTCTCCTACTTTGTAGTACTGCTGTGTCAACTCCTTTTTCTCTTCCAGCTTTCAATAGCATTTGTGAAAACCTTTTCATTATATTTTAATCTGCTCTTGGAGGATAAATTCTTCAGCTTCCTTGAGTATTCTGTCTTCTGGAACTGAATTCCAGTAGTCTGCAGGTACATGGTCCAGGTCAATCTAGACATTCTGGCAAGGTTGTTTTGGTCACTGAAGGCACCTGTCTCTTCCTCTGACTGTAGAGATAACAAGGGAATCTCCTGTGGCAGCTCTTACTCCTCTAATGTTTTTGTTGTCACCCCAAACCCCTGCTGTGTCCTATTCTCAAAACATCACCATCCTTCTCATCTCCCCACCAGTGTTTCTCTTCTTTTTTTAACCATATCGCTCTTTGGTGCCTTTCAGTTTTAAAGGCATACATTCAGAACCTAGAGACACTTGTAGATACAGAGTTTGGGAAACTATTAAGACTATCTACTACCTTTGTCTAGAAGGGTGTTAACAATCATGATGACAGCGGCGCAAAGTTGAAAACAGCAGCATTGAGCCTTTCAAAATTGTGGGAAACTAGGAAAATGTACATGATATAAAGCTGCAAGAGGATATGAAATATAACTAATTTGGTCTATGACTCCTACCCTAAAATGTAGCAGACAGCTTACTAGGGAAGAAATGGAAAAATAATTGATGACTAGATGTTGGAGAACTAAAAAAGCAACGGGAATCTCTAAGCTGAAAAGTTGTAGAGGGAGTAGTGTCAGAAATAGTTACCCTTGGGCTGGGGATTTAGCTCATTGTTTCCAGCACCTGTCTTGCAAGCACAAGGGGCCGGTTGATCCCGGTAACCACATACTATACTGGGCATGGAGACTCACCCCAGCAGCAACCAGTACCACATAGCACAGTGCCGGGCATGGTGGCTCACGCCTGTAATCCCAGCACTGGGGAGGCAGAGGCAGGAGGATTGCTGTGATGTGAGTTGGAGGCTGAGCTCAGGGCCAGCCTGAACCACAAAGCAAGCACTGTCTCAAAAAACAAAAAAAGAAAGAAAGAAAGAAGCAGCTACCCTAAGACTACAGCAAAAAATGAAGAGGTTGAAATTATAAAGCTAGAAGATAAAAGAAAGTGCTCTTTGGGTCTGGATGGGAGCTCACTTTTCTGGTGCTGGTCTCTGTGCCTGGAGGAATAGTCCATTAAGCAAGTCATAGTGCCGCAGGCCCATTACTGTAGAGAGAGGCTGAGGCGGGTCCTGTGAACACTGGAAAAACTCCAGCCTGCAGTCATCCGCTGCTGCCAAATGATCTGACACTGCAGGGTAGACTATTGCTGGGGTTGCATAGGACTAAAAAGCAGAAAAACACTCAGCAAGCAAACAGGAGCGAACAGTTCCTTCTGCTCCTCCTCAAGCCTCCCACAGTCTCCCCCTTGCAGCCTTTCATGTTAGAGCCAAACAGAAAACCAGCAGGAGGGGAAAATATGGCTTAAAATTCACATCTCAGTATCATAATATGGATTATGAAAGAGTAGGCTTAAAGGTGAGAGACAAGAGCTGAATAAGTTGTAATAAAAGTTATTTTTAAAACAGTCCAAGTTTATGTTCCTTTTGATAGAGTCCTCTAAAATGTTCAGAGTCTATAAAAGTATATGAACTGGCTCTAGAGATCAACAAAATCAAAACAAGAGAAATAAATCTAACCTAAATGTTTCTATTAGGTACTGAGTACTTTGCCCAATAGCATGTAAACATTTACTGAGCACTGTATAATTTAACTTTACTCAGACTTGCTAAAATGGTCTCCCAATCCAAACACTTCCTCCTGGTTGGGAGATTCTTTCCAGGAAAACGAAAAGTGCCAGAACTTCTTTCTCTGCTTCTCTTGCAGCTAGGGTAAGGGATAGGACTTGATCCTGTGGCATGCGTTCTGAGGACCAGTCTGACTCTGAATGGTGGGGAAAGTCTCATTAATCAAAGGAGATTCAAGGGACAAAAGGCTATTTCTGTTTCCCTCTGCCATAGGAATTGCTTTTACTATCTTGTAATTATGAAGAGAACCGTAACTTGTTGAAGACAGACAAAAGATCAAGATGACACTGCTAGAATTTTCCACACACTTGCTCCCTTATAGTGGAAAATAGGAGTCTCTTAATATTTCTGCCACTTTAAGTCATATACTTGAAGCAAAGAGGTCCTGCACACTTTCACAAACAAAGTTTTGACTGTATCTTATTGATTCTGTAGCATAATTTTCCATTCATTTAAGCATAGAGCAAAGGGAAATTTTTGGAAATGTGGAATTAAAAAGATTATGGTTCCACCAATTTCAAAAAATTGAGTTTTACTGAATATTAAAAACACTGCTAAATCAAAATTAAGTATTATTTAAAGGCAAAGTGAGGGTTAAGGCTGTTAAAAAGGAGTTTATTTCTGATATTTCTTCTTTGGTTCTGGGACTATCATTCATACTCTAGTCCATTTTTTTGTCAGTAAAAAGATTCTGAGAGTTCAGTCAGCCAATGAGAGAATGAAATGGAAACTATAAAGGGTTTTTTTTTTTCTTATTTATTTGAAATTTTTCAGTCCAATAAGAAGTAAACATTACTCTATCATTTTGTCAAGAATTGGGATATAGCTTAGTGGTTCCAGCACCTGTCTTGCAAGCGCAAGGACCTGGGTTTGATCCCAGTAACCACATACAATACTGGGTGTGTGGAGACTCATGCCCAGCAGCAACCAGTACCACATACCACAGTGCCAGGCATGGTGGCTCACACCTGTAATCCCAGCACTTGGCAGGCAGAGGCAGGAGGATTGCTGGGATGTGAGTTTGAGGCTGAGCTCAGGGCCAGCCTGAACTACAAAAGTGAGACCCTGTCTCAAAAAAAAAAAAAAAAAATTAAGAAATTATGGTTATCAGAAAAGAAATAATAAACATTTCTATTTATGTTCCAGTATTTTTGTTTATGAGCATATAATAAAATGTGACTCAATGAAAGCAAGGTACCATATCAGAAAAATTTTGGAGCAGAAAAATAACATTTTGAAATTATAAGTCAATAGTAGAAAACTAGAGATCTGGAAAATAATTTATGAACTGAGGAAGGAGATATCTGTTTTATTGAATGTCTCAGCACAGTGTTTTCAGCAATGAGAATAATGACATCAAAAGCTTATTGAATTATCTTGATTTCCAGAAGTCACTATAAATTCTGTAAAATAGAATAATTCTCCAACTACTGTACATAAACTTTGTGTTTATTGGGCTGGGGATTTAGCTCAGTGGTTGCGGCGCTTGCCTTGCAAGTGCAAGATCCTGAGTTGGATCCTTGGTAACCATATACAACAATGCCGGGCGTGGTGACTCAACGCCCACCAGCAATCAGCATCACATATCACAGCCCTGGGCATAGTGGCTCATTCCTGTAATTCCAGCACCCAGGAGGCAGAGGCAGGAAGATTGAATTTTAGGCTGCATTCAAGACCAGCCTGATCTATAAAGTGAGACCCTATCTCAAAAAAAAAATTGTGGGGGCCGGGGAGTTAGCTCAGTGGTTCCGGCGCCTGTCTTGCAAGCGCAAGGGCCCGGGTTCGATTCCCCGGTAACCACATAACAATACTGGGTGTGGAGACTCAACCCAGCAGCAACCAGTACCACATACCACAGTGCCGGGCGTGGTGGCTCACGCCTGTAATCCCAGCACTGGGGAGGCAGAGGCAGGAGGATTGT
>PVIR01021831.1:0-28800 GCA_004026965.1 Petromus typicus
ATGTCCACTGTTACCACTCATATTCAGTGTAGTTCCAGAAATAGGCAGAGCAATTAGACAAGACAAAGAAACAAAAGGAATAAGGATAGGAAAAGGAAGAAATAAAATTATTATTATTGGCTGCTGATGAGATATTCTACATAGAAGACCCCAAAAACGTCACCAATAGATTTCTAGAATGGCCAGTATTGTAGCTAGATACAAAGTCAGCACTCAAAAAATCTGTAGCATCCCTGTACACAAATAACAAACTCCAATTAGTAAAACCATAACTTTCACAATAGCATCAAAACAAGGTGAAATATTTAGGAATCAATCTAATGCAGTAAAAGACCTTTACATTAAAAAATACTGTATTACAAAAAGGGAGAACAAACAAGATATCAGAAAACAGAAAGATATCCTTTGTTCTTAGGGAAGAAGAATCAATATAGTGAAAATGGCCATACTACCAAACTGTTATTCAGATTTAATGCAATCTGGATTAAAATATCAATAGCATGCCTTCCAGTATTAGAGCAAACAATCCTAAAATTCATTTGGAACCAGAAAAGACCTAGAATAGTAAAAGCAATTCTTAGTAACAAAGACAATGCAAGGAATATCACAATCTCTAATTTGAAATTATACTGTAAAGGTAATGAGTTCAGGACCAGCCTGAATTACAAAGCAATATCCTGTCTCAAAAAAAAAGGGCCGGGGAGTTAGCTCAGTGGTTCCGGCGCCTGTCTTGCAAGCGCAAGGGCCCGGGTTCGATTCCCTGGTAACCACATAACAATACTGGCCACATCCAGCAGCAACCAGTACCACATACCACAGTGCCGGGCGTGGTGGCTCACGCCTGCAATCCCAGCACTCGGGAGGCAGAGGCAGGAGGATTGTGATGTGAGTTTGAGGCTGAGCTCAGGGCCAGCCTGAACCACAAAGCGAGACCCTGTCTCAAAAAACCTAAAAAAAAAGAAACAGAAATCAGTAACAAATGCTGGCAGGGCGGTGCGGGAAAAGGAACTTTTCTTCACTCCTGGTATAACAGCAAACAGAAACACCAAAAGCACCTAGGACTTGGAGACAGAAAAAAAAACTTTATTTACATCGATGGGCCTGGTTGGGATAATTCCTCAGAGTACCAGGCAAATTGTCTTTTTTTCTTTTTTTATAATTTACATAGGTTTTATAAACAGGAACTGGTACAGAAGCAGAGCAAGAATACATCGGTCTAGGGTAAGTAAGTTCAGCTAAACACCTATTTAGAATGCCCATTAGTTCAGGGCAGGATATGCCAAGGAGGATCACAAGTTCAGCACCAGCCTGGGCAATTTATAGAGCCTTGTCAAAACAAAAAAGGCTGGGGTGTAGCTCAGTGGTAGAGCCTTAGGATCAGTTCCCCCCCCCAAAAGAAGTATGAAGAAGAGGCAACAATAGGAAGAGGAAAGCGGAGAGACCTTAGAGGAGATCTTAAATTTCCCAGAGGCCAATGAAGTTCCAAAGGAACAGAAGTCTCCAACGGTGTCAGGAGGTATGACGAGCCCAGGGAGTTAGAGAATAATCTCTCCTCAGGAAAGAGGGCCAAGGAGAATCCTTCCAGCTAGGGAGTATCTCTCACAAGAAGCCTGGCGCTCTACCCCAGCTTCACAAAGTATAGTCAGAATCTTAGGAGTCAAAATCTCTCCTTACCAGCATCGATGGACGTTTGTTCAGAGCAGTGCTTCACTAGTCTGACTCACCACTGGATCCCTGATCAATCAGTCAGGAGTGAAGATAAAGGATTCAAAGATGAACTTGGGGTCCTACATGAGAGATCTGGGGGTCCAATGATGAACCTGATTCTATCCAAGCCACAGCAACCTAACTGTTAAAGAAAAAGTATTCAAAGATATTTTTTAAAGCATGGTAGGGTAGACTCAATTCAAGACCATCTCATTCAGTATAGAGAACACTGCGATGGAATTCTGCAATGGGGGTGAGAAACGGCTCAAATTCAAATACAGAATGGACAGGAAGAAATGTATAGCGACGCAGTAAGTGAGGGACATGGATGGAAAAGTACTAAGAAGTAACACACGTAGTAAAGGAGATTCTGGCTAAATCAACCTACGAGGATTCTTGCTAAAGATGGGCCAGGATGTTCAGATGTCACCTAGAGAATGGTATGGACCTAAGAACCTGGACAGAAAAACATAAGCATACACTGAAGGTGTCCAGACAACCAAATGAGAAAAGTCTTACTGAACTGGCTTAGCAGTTGGTAAAGTTGTTTTACAGAAAGATGACAGAGGTCTTTGAAATCATGAGCCTAAGATCTGGTCAAGAAAGGAATCTTAACCCAACTCCCAAATTACTGAATAAATCACTACAACTTGAAACTATAATATTTGTTTTCATTTACTATCTAAATTAATGTTTCACTAGGTTCTTGAAACAACAGTTAAAGAAATTTTCTTGCTGCCCCTTAAATTATCACTAACCTACACACACATACACACACACACACACACACACACACACACACACACACAAATGGTATAATCCATTTATCGTAAATTATGTCCTATATATTAACTAAGGCTAGAAAAATACCTCAAAATATCTCAAAAGGCCTCCTTCACTCTTAAAAAAAAAAGCATTTTAAAAATCTAGCAGAAGGGGCCGGGGAGTTAGCTCAGTGGTTCCGGCGCCTGTCTTGCAAGCGCAAGGGCCCGGGTTCGATTCCCTGGTAACCACATAACAATACTGGGTGTGGAGACCCAAACCCAGCAGCAATCAGTACCACATATCACAGTGCCGGGCGTGGTGGCTCATGCCTGTAATCCCAGCACTCGGGAGGCAGAGGCAGGAGGATTGTGATGTGAGTTGGAGGCTGAGCTCAGGGCCAGCCTGAACCACAAAAGCGAGACCCTGTCTCCAAAAACCTAAAAAAAAAAAAAAATCTAGCAGAAGGCTGAGAATGTAGCTCAGTGGTAGAGTACTTACCTAGTATGCACCAGACCCTGAGTACAATCCCTAGTACAGTACCACAAAAGAAATACAAACTAGCCGAAAATAACTGATGACTTTCATATTTTAATTTATTAATATTAGTTATTCAAATTTTCTATGTGGCAACTTCTAAGCTCAGCATTTTCTCAAACACTCTAAGTTTCCTAGGAAACTTTGACTGCACTTCACTTCGTCACTTCAGCTTATCACTTCAGCTTGCACCCAATATCCACGTGTCTACCACTTCATTTCACAGAAGCCCAGGTTCAAAGGCTGTCACTCTCTGTACTTCTGACCTAGTTTTACTTTTCTTTAGAAAACTTACTATCTGAAAAGATATTCTATATCTACTTATTATTCATCTTCCTTAGAATTTACGTAATATGCTACAAGAACACAGACTCTGTCTGACATTTTTTTTTTCCCCAAGGATTGACCTCCAGGACCTTGCGCTTGCCAGACAGGTGCAGCACCGCTCCCAGGCTGATTCTGTCTCATGTATTCTTGCACTTTTAGCACCCAAAAGAGTACCTCAAACAGTAGACAAAAATTTCTTCAATAAACAAATTACCTCGCTTTTACCTTCACACAGGCCTGGGTAAAGCGCTATTCTCATTTTGAGAGGAAACACGGAGTCTCAGGCTAAATAATTTGCTCGCTGTCCTCTCTAAGGAAGACGGCAAAGCTTTCAACCTTGGTAGTTTAAAGTCTAACACATTTCCAGTGCATCTCAGATTATCAGTGGTAAAAAGTAGTCTATAAAATTTCCAACCCAGCCAGCTCCCAGGTCTACGGCCACGCCACCCTGAATATGCCTGGTCTCATCTAAAATTTCCAACCTAATGTAGATCAATAGTTTTATAACTTATGAGAAAAATGTCACAGTAATGTTAAAAATCAAGAATTTTTAAAAGATAGAAAATTATATATTTTTGTCAGTCATGGTGTGACATGCCTATAAACTCAGCATTCTAGGAGACTAATACAGGAAGATCTCCAAGTTTGAGGCCACCCTGAATAACTTAGTGACTTAACAAGACCCTGTTTCTAAAGTTAAAAACAAAACAAACAGGCCAGGAATGTATCTCCGTGAAAAGGCTGTGGGTTCAATGACCACTACTACAAAAAAATGGGTTTTTTTTATAACTATTACTGTTTTTGAACGCTTTAATAGTTTGAACAGATTAGAGACATTCTAATACACTAAAATTATAGATCAACTCACAAACTAAACAAAAAAATCACAGGTTACACCTGAAGTTTAACCCACCCAAGCGTTAAAACCTGGAAACACATTTCTGACAGGGCAACGATAGGAAACCTTTTAGAGCTTTCGGTGATAACAAACAGCTGGCTGTGCCACAGGTTTACCATAACCATGACAGTCCCAAACAGCAACAGACAAGGGGCAAGCAGAACAGCAGGGCATCATGTAAAGCACAGACAGCAGCGCTGAATTTCCCGATCACGTGCACTAGAACCACATTCTCAATGTTGGATTACTTTTAAATTTCATTCAGCCACTAATTCAATGGAAATATTAAGAGTTTTATTTTTCTCCTGTCTAAATTGCACGCCTGGAAACATTTGGAACACCTTTATCACTCTGTAGGCACAACAGCACACACCATGATCTAATGATTTAAAAAACGAATAATAAGTACTTACAGTTCCTTCAAATGAGTCTGAGAAAAAGCATTTTCTTGGATAGAAATTATAGCATTGTTGTTCAAATCTCTGAAATGAAGAAAAATAAAACATTACCAGGCACCATTTTCTCCAATTAAGCCAAGTAACAAGCTCTGCTAGTTGCAGAGATTATTAATACAGTGAGAAATGTATGGAAAGTACTTACAGATGCTCTAGGGATTCCAGACCGATGAATGCTTTCTTTGTAATTGACTTAATCTGGTTTCCTTGTAAAATTCTGAAATAAAAATAAATTCACTAAACTTCTACCTAAAAAGGAGAAAATAAGCTTAATGTGCCTTTTATGTACATGTATAATTTTTATTGAACTGTAACTGATTTTTTTTAAACTGCACATATTTAATGTATACAGTTTGATGTTAGTAATCAATGTAAAGCACAGATGAAGCCTTCTGATGTCATAGCTCAATGAAGTACGTCTGGAACAACCATCCTGACCACTAATAAACTGGCAGTTTTTCCGTGCTAAATTGAGTTAAAATTCTCTTTTATCTCTTAAAAAAGATTCCGCAACTTCTGTTTTAGGGCCCATGAGTGCTTTAGACACAAAAAGTTCTTCATTAAAAGCAAATTACTTGATAAACAACAAAGCTAAAAAATAACAACAACAAAGCTTCTTCCTGCAGCAGATTTGTCAGAAGTCTCAAATTCTCTCATGGTATCAAATAAAAATAATCTTATCACATTTACAACTGGTTCTTGAAAATATATCTCTGTAGACATATGCAAATACATACAATTTAGTGAGACCTGTGAGTCCAGTAAAGGCTTCACTAGCATCTTCAATGGCCCATGAAATTTCATTATTTCTTAAGTCTCTAAAAAAAAAAAAAAAAGGCAAAGAGAAAGGTTGTATTAATCATCATGACCATGATACTGTCAGGTAGCATTCTGGTATGGCAATGCAATGTGTGTGTGCTAATTCTGATCCTTATTTTAAGTTATTTATGATGAAGACAAAATTCTTTTTTAAAAAAATCTGTGGAAAAAAATGTTTTAAACTCTGTAATAAACATGGAAAAATTGCTTCTCATAAGCTAAGAATTAAATTGGCCTTAATAAGTGACCTGCTAGGAATATCAATCTTCCTAGTTAACAGCATTTAATCATGTTAGCATATTAAAAATTATAGACAAGTTCCTTCAGAAAGAAGGAAGGTTTCAAGATACAGGAGATAAGGATGACAATCTGATTTCAAACTAATGGGATTTCAGGTTACCTAAGCTTCCCCCTGGGCCCTTAAAATGGCTGACAAAGAGTAATAGCAATACAGAGCTTCACAGCTCAAAAGCAATTAAACATGCCCCCTGGGACGCAAGAATGATAAACCCATGTGTTACGGTAGTCACTGTATTTTCTTTAAAAGGAAAAGTATAGATCATTTAAAATCCATTGTTCCATTCTCAGAGGAAATGCAACTGTACCACATCATGTTCTGACGGAAGAAATACAAGTTAAAAATATTTAATCACTTTTGCTTCCTTAAGCCATCTAATAATAAAACACAAAGCTTTTTTCTTTATAAGACATATTTAAAGTTGTGTTATTAAGAGCAAGGAGGCAGGAAATTTGTCTTCTTGCTGAGCATCTTTACTTGAAGTGAAAAGCCAAAAGTTCATTTTACTAAGGAATAACCATTAGGCTTGTCATTTCAGAACTTCCCCTCCTCCACTGCACAATACAAGCAGAAATCACTCACTGAGGTGTCTACTCTTTCAAGAGTACTGGGCTAAAGCCAGAAGTTTTCAGATCTGATCTTCATTCTGCCTTAGTTCTGTAGCATTAGACAACCATTTGCTTCCTCAATTACTTTCCTAAACTTTAATTCTAAAAGTAATAATCAGTGTAGGGTATACTGAAAAAAACTGTTTGCTATACCATCAACTGTTAAAAGGCTGTATTTGGGCTGGAGAGTTTAGCAGCATCACACCTGCCTATCAAACACAAGGTCCTGAGTTCAATGCCCAGTACCAAAAAAAGGCTGCACTTAATTCTAATTTAAGTTTCTAAATTTGCACTGATACAGTTTCACCTGATGATGTACACAGCAAAGAAGAGGGTAACTTTAATTTTTCAAGGCCAAATCTAAAAGAAGTTAATCAAACATACCTTCACAAAATTACTGTTTCTTTCTCATTGACAGGTACCAAAGTTAAGAGCCTACTACCTCTTTTCTGGAACTATTTACCAATTATCAACTTGATAACAAGTCCCTTACTAAGAAATCATTAAGAATCTACAAATTTAGGACCAAAGATGTGGCTTACTGATGCTGTGTCTGCCTGGCAAGTGCAAGGTCCCAAGTTTGATCACCAGTACTGTTAAAAAAAAAAAAAGGATCTACAAATTTAGCCAGGCCTGGTGACAATCTCCTATAATTCTAGCACTGTAGGAGACTGAGGCAGGAGAATCACAAGTTTTAGTCTAGCCTGAGTGACTTAGATCTTGTCTCAAAATAAAATTTTAAAAGGGATAGAATGTAGCTCAGAGAGAAAGTCCTGTGTTCAATCCTCAACATTACAAAAAGTATACAAATCATAAAATTCTGTAAATTCTTTCTTCCCCTCTTATTCTGCTCCATATTTGGGACTGCTAGTACTTCATTTTAAAATCTCTTCATCGTTCAATAAAATTGTATTCCACGACTGATCAAAACCACAGGATTTTACAGTGAAAATTGCCTTTAACAATCATCTAATCCCAAGTGAAGAAATACAATGATCAGGGAGGGCTAAAAAAATTCTGTTTATCTGATAATATAAAGTATATCTTAGCTTTGGCATCAAATAGGCCTGGATTGCAATTTTGATCCAAACATTCATAAGCCATGTGCCTTCAAGAAACTATTTTAATCTCTCAAATTTCAGCCTCCTAAGAAGGAAACAAATAGAACCATCCTAATATTTGAAAGTACCTGGCACAAAATAGTTAATAAGTATTAGTTTCTTCTGTCCAAAGTCATGCAGCAAACTTGTAATAAGGAACAGAGCAGCTTCTCTACATATCCTACGTCCTTCGAATAAGAACAGTTCTGGTGCACCGCCAAGGTAGAGCACAAGAGAAGTATTGCTTTCTTATGCTAGCAGCTGTATTTTATGCTGCAGCAACTGGCAAACTGAGAAAGGCCTTGCTGTTTATGTGACTAACTCATAATTAAAATACAAACCAAGTAATTCCAGCATGCTAACCACCCATTCTGCCACTGAAGTATGTGCAAGACCTTCACACAAATCTTTTAATTTCTGTTAGTCAACTGCTTTGAAACCAGCCTTTGCTACATAGCAAGAGCCTGCCTCAAAAAACAAACAGGCTGGGGATTTAGCTCAGCAGTACCACACCTGCCTCACAAGTGCAAGGTCCTGAGTTGGATTCCCAGTATCAAAATAAACAAGTAACAACAACAACAAAACCTGAACTGCCTACTTTGAAGGTGTAAGATTTATTTATGGGATATAAATGAGTAAGACTGTCTTGCCTTGACTCACAGCAGAAGAACCAGAAAATATTACCATAATAAATCTGCAAGGTGCTGGGGGTGTAGTTCAGAGCACATGAGAGTGCTGGATTTGATCCTCAGTGTCACAAAAATAATAAATAAATTTGCAGACTGAGGGTGGGGTATAGCTCAACTGTAGAGCACTTGCCTAGCATGTGCAAGGCATTGGTTTAATTCCCAGCAGAGCAAGGGGGAAAAAAAAGCAGACTGATTATTTGTTTAAATTTCTTTTTTTAGGGCCGGGGAGTTAGCTCAGTGGTTCTGGCACCTGTCTTGCAAGCCCAAGGACCTGGGTTCGATCCCCGGTAACCACATACCATACTGGGCATGGATACTCACGCCCAGCAGCAACCAGCACCACATACCACAGTGCCGGATGTGGTGGCTCACACCTGTAATCCCAGCCCTTGGGAGGCAGAGGCAGGAGGATTGCTGTGATGTGAGTTTGAGGCTGAGCACAGGGCCAGCCTGAACCACAAAGTGAGACCCTGTCTCAAAAAAAACAAAAAAAACCCTAAAAATAAATAAATAAATAAATAAATTTCTTTTTTTTATTAAAGAAGAAAGAAAAAGGATGTACTTACAGTGTCTGCAGATTGGAAAGAAACCTAAATACACCATCAGCAATGTGCGTGACTCTGTTGTCTCCTAAATTCAATCTCTCCAGCAAACTGAGACCCACAAAGGCAGATTCATCTAGGCGGGTCAGCTGGTTATAGGACAAATCACTAAAAACAGGAAATGTGGAAAGTAAGGAATTCATTGTATTTTGGATCAACTTAAATTTTTATTATATTTACACGATTAATCCTAATTAATTCAAACTTCTAGAAAAGAGGGACAACAGAGCTCATCACTAGCCATGGGAATGATTTATTCCAACCTACTCTAGTCTCGGCCACCCAACACTTACAGTTCAGATAGTCTTTGGCAGAACTCCCAGGCATCAGGGCTGATTTTCTCAATAGCATTCTGACTCACATACAGCTGCTGTAACATTCGCAAGCCATACAGCCAACCTTTGTTCACTCGTGTAAGGTTATTGTGTTCTAGTTCTCTATAGAATGAGATGAAAAAATATTTCAAAATGCAGCATTTCAATAGCAAGTAGTTTTAAATCTTCATTACATCCTTCTCAGAGGTCCACATAACTTCACTCAACCAAAATGATCCATTTTATTTGAAAAACATTTCTGTTCTAACATTTAGAGCTAGAAGATTATAAAACTATCTAAAATATCAGCCCTACCAAATCAACATGCCAAGAGGTATAATACTTCTGGATAAATTCTGGTAATTTTTAACTGAAAAGTTTCTAAAAATGATGACACAAACATCAGGTGACTAACAGAAATTGGAAGATTTGTGTGAAAGTCAAGGGCATAATTCAGTGGCAGAACGGGTGGTTAGCATGTACAAGGCCGTGAGTTCAAACCCCAGCTTCCTTCCCCAAAAAACACCTGTGAATGGAGAAAGAATGAATGTACTTCTGTATAATTAAGCAGCTATCCTCTCCATCTGGTACTGAAAAGTTCCAGACAGACCCTTCCTATTCCTGTTTCAGCTAAAACCTAGAAGGTGCGCCCAAAGGCCCATGTATTGGGAAGGTAACTGGATCATACGGGACAGGATTAAACCACTGATGAATTCAAAGCTAAACATACCGTTAGGAGGTGGGCCTGATGAGAGGGGTGGTCACTAGGGGTGCATCTCCCTCCCTGTTCCTCTCACTCACTCTGCCCTCTGGCTGCCACGGAAAGAGCTTTCCTTTACTAGGCCCATCCACCATGCCCTTCTTGCCTTGAAGCTACCTGACTATAGAACTTGATTCTCTGAAAACCCTCAGGCCTTTTATCCTAGCAAGGAGAAAGTGTTGAAGACAAGTTACTAGTACTTACAGTTCTTCCATGTTATTCAAGCCAAAAAATGCTCCATCTTTAAGCTTGCTAATTCCATTCCGCTGCATTTTCAAAGATCTTAAGGAGTCAAGCCCTTGGAATGTAAGGCCCTCCACAATTTTAATCCTATTTCTTTTAAGTTCCCTTAAAGAAAAAGTTTTATAATCAAACAACTGGCTTGCTGAAACACTCTAACAATAAGGAAAAAGAGAAAAAAACACTGTAAGAAAAACTATCATCTTACTCACAAGAATTGGAGGTGAGGCAACTTGAAAATCTTAGGTGGAATCATGCTAATTCGGTTCCGGTTTAACTTTACTACTAATAAGGAACTTGATAAATTATCAAAGCAACCAGCTTCCAAGGTAGATATCCTATTATTACTCAAATTCCTAAAATGAGCAAGACAATAGCAAAAAGGAAAATGTAATAATAAAAATTTATCGCACACTAGTCACTGAGCCCCAGCTCTCTATGTAACTATATATAACTTCACAAATCATTTAACTGCTTTGTTTCTTCAACTACAAAATTAGCTATGATAAGGCTAGGGAACAGTTCAATGGGGAAGGGCTCAAAAAATATCTAGAATGAAATCTCAAAAATTATCCTAAATGCCTACAGTATACCCCTTCTTTTGAGGGAAAGGCAGGCGATAGACAATATCCCCAAAACCCAATTCCAGGTTTGTTTCACACATACATACCAAAATCACAACAAATATAGACATTTGGGGGTAACAATGAACAAAAATATACTTTAAAGTAAATCTAACTTAAATTTTACTTACAGGTATTTAAGCTGCATTCGAGGAAATGAAGATGTCTTAAGTTCTGATATTATATTGGAGCTGAGGTCTAAACTCTCAAGAGCGGGATAAAACTGGAATGCCTCTGCATTTATTTCTGGGATTAAATTATGGACTCTACAAAATAAAGATTGAAGCAATTGTCATGATCCATTCCTGGCCACAAGAATGCAAAATAAGCAGGATCAACAATGTAGGTACTTAAATAAAACCCTATATATCATTCTTAATTTAAGTGAAAGATCTGAAATTTCAATTACTTACAATGAAAGTACAGTGATATTAGATGTTAGTTCTCCAAAATACGGGATTTCTGTTAACTCATTATAATTCATTTTCCTAGGCCAGAAAAAAAAAATAGATTTAAAATTTTAGTGAAAGAAATGCTACCTCTTAAATTCTGGTTTCTGGAGCTGATGATTTAGCTCAGTGGTTCCGGCGCCTGTCTTGCAAACTCAAGGGCTCGGGTTCGACTGCCAGTAACCATATACAATACTGGGTGTGGAGACTCAACGCAGCAGCAACCAGTACCATATACCACAGTGCCGGGCGTGGTGGCTCACGCTTGTAATCCCAGCACTTGGGAGGCAGAGACAGGAGGATTGCTGTGATGTGAGTTTGAGGCACAGCTCAGGGCCAGCCTGAACTACAAAGTGAGACCCTGTCTAAAAACAAAACAAAACAAAAAAAAAACCTAAAAAAAAAAAAAACAAATTCTGGTTTCTAGCTAATACATATTCTTTAGGGTTAAATTTTTAAAAGTCTATTATTCAGAAAGAGACTAAGATAAAATGAGAAAGAAATTTTAATAAATTTTTTTATAATGTTGATCTACTATTGATACCAATATAAGGATGGGAAATATTTTGCACATTAAACATTTGTAGTCCCAGGAAAGTTGAAGACAATTAATTTAAGCCACTAAAGGAAGGGAGAGCATCCAGATCTCAATCTCTTCTCCTGTGCCCAACACACACACACACACACACACACACACACACACACACACACACTATAAAAGCTATTTTAAACTAAGGAATTTTGCTAAGGACTACAGATGAAAAACTTGTCCATCCAGAAATCAAACTTATGATTACTTTTACACATAACATGACATTTCACATCTATTCCTAGCAGACCTTTCAACAGACTGTCTCAAATGATTAAGGAACAAATCTAATATAATTATATTTCATTCACCGTTTCTTCATCACTGAATAACCTCAACAATGTAGAATACAGAAAAAAAAAACCAAAGTACACTCTGTCCAATAAAGCAATCGAAGTTACAAAGTCCATGCAATAAAGTTCGTATGTTTTCCAATAAGCACCTTCAGGCTTTTCCTCAATCCCGCTCATTTACCTAACAAACTTGTCAACTATTTACTGGATTCCATAACAAATTAGGAGGTCATATTTGGGTCCTAGCAGAAAGAATGCATGGGACCAGGAACAAATTTGTCCTGTCAACAAAGAATTAAGATAAAAGAGGTCTGAAGGTTCTGAGAGCATTTGTATAGAGGCAAACAGGGCTAGTATCTGAAGTAACTCTCCCCTTGGGGACAACACAATGCAATAGTTTGCTATTAAGTACTTCCAATACTCTAGAAAGCTGAGAGGAGATGGCAAGTTAGGGAGATCTGGTTTCAAAATAAAAATACGAAAAGGGTAGGAACACAGCTCAGTAAAAAAGCCTTCAGTTCAATCTCCATTACTACATATGTACATACATGCATAATTTTTTAAAATTCACTTAATTCCATACATATTTTTCATTAAAAAAGCTTTATTTATGAAAATTGAATTATATCAACCAGCATATTCTCAAATAATATACTAAATATTGTTTCATATAAAGCTACTTTAGATACGATGCTTCTATTTTAGATGACACATCAAAACATTCAAAGAGTTTATATAAGATAGTTTCACTAACTGAAAACTTGGCAAAAATACAAACATATTCTAAAGATAGAAGAAATCTTACTTTTGGCCCCTGGGAAATAGAACAGTATTTCTAAAGTTAGCCTGAAATAATCATGCCTACAAATTTTGTGATAACAAAGCTAAAGATAACAGCTCAGATTTTTTTTTTTGGGGGGGGGACAGGGTCTTGCTTTGTGGTTCAGGCTGGCCCTGAGCTCAGCCTCAAACTCACATCACAGCAATCCTCCTGCCTCTGCCTCCCGAGTGCTGGGATGACAGGCGTGAGCCACCACACCCGGCACTGTGGTATGTGGTACTGATTGCTGCTGGGCGTGACTCTCCAGGCCCAGTATTGTATGTGGTTACTGAGGATCGAACTGGGTCCTTGCGCTTGCAGACAGGCACCAGGCACCGGAACCACTGAGCTAAACCCCCGGCTCACAGACCAGATTTTTAAACAATTTATTTTATAAAACTTTTTTCCGCTGGGTGTGGTGGCTCATGCCTGTAATCCCAGCACTGGGGAGGCAGAGGCAAGAGGATTGCCGAGTTTGAGGTTAGCCTGAGCCACACAGTACGTTCAGGGCCAGCCTGAGCTACAAAACCAGACTCTGTCTCCAAAAAAAAACTAGAAAGAAAATTTGTTTTGCTCTTCAATTTTTTGAGGTGTGTCAGCTTAAATATCCCCAATTCATCAAACCACTTCAAAGAATTTAATATTAAATAAATAAAAAAAACTTACACTTCCTGTAATGTTTGTGATTCCAAGCTGATGTTCCAGGTAGATAACCGATTATGACTCAAATCTCTGGAAGACAAAATACTCTTAGTTTAATGTTGGGAAAAAAAAAAAAAAAGAAGACCTAGGGATATAGCCCAATGCCTAACATATGAGAAAGCTTGGGTTCGGTCCCTAGCACCACCACCAAAATAGATAAGAGCACAGAAGATATAGAGATAGAGATGAAGAGAGCCAAACTAAAATAGGAATATTAAAAGTCCTATCAGATGTGAATTTAAGTAGTACGGACAAAAACAAATGTTTATACATAAATTTGTCAAAATTTCAACATAGCTATATTACCTTTATATCTTTAATAATTAGAAAATACATTCATATGGTTCAATAATCAAAAAAAATACAATAAAAATATACTAGCCTTGCTTCCTGCCTCCCAATTCCCCTTCCCAATGGCAATAAATAAAAACACAATCATCTAGATATTTTATGCTACAATGAGCAAATTTTTACACAAAAGGTAGAACTGACACATCATTTTGCCTCATTTTTTTTTTTTTTCATTCTACTGTAAGTTTCTCAGGACTGGGGATGTAGCACCAACAGTAATTCCCCAGTGTACCATAGTGAGGGAAATCTATGGGTTTTTTTTTTTTTCATTTCTTATAGTGATTATGTAATATTACATTAGCTGTAAGTAAATTTGAAAGTACATTTTACAAATCAAAATGCTGAGCATCTATATTAAAATGGAAACATACCAGCACCTTTCATAGCTTCAGGAGAGGCAAATTAATCTTGCTTTAAATTTTGTTAATGATGATGACAGTGGTGGCCAACTTATTGTCAGGTGGTCGTCCAGATACTCTGTGTATACATTAGCTTGCTAAATTCACACAAAAAATCTACTTAACAATACACTTTTATAATCTTCACCTTCCGAATACAGCAACAGGCAATCCAAAGTCATGCCACTATAAAAATGAGGACACCACAAACTCCCACCACAATTCTTTCTAGCAAACATTTATAAGATCCAGTAGAGTCCACCGAAGTTAGTTGTGAGTTGAAATACTTGACTAGGCTCAAGAAAAATTCACTCTGACGTTTCCTGGCATCTTTACAAGGCTGAGGTGGAATCCAGCCCACACAAGCCATCTGCTCCAGAGATGTGCTGTATGTTACACTATGGCTAACAACAGGGACACACTAGAGAAACATTACAGATCAATTTATCTCACTGAGCCACCACAGGCAGTTGACAAGACGCATGCAGGTCTGAATGATGTTTTTATCACAGCACAGTAATTTGTTCCCAGCTAGACTCGTGCCTGCCCATCTGTAAAGCCTAACCACTTTCATTTGAGAGTTTAATTTACACCATGACATAATTAAGGCTACATTAAACCACCACTTTTCCACAACTGTTCTGAAGCTTTTATTCCAAGATATATGGCACAAGGCAGCAGTTCAGATACTCATGAATGAAAGGAAACATAAAGAGTCCAAACATAAACTTCCTCCACATAAAAATCTTATATCAGGTCTGGGGATGCAGCTCATCGTAGCTCATACTTGCCTAGCATACAAAAAGCCTTGGATTCAATTCCTAATGCTGCAAAATACAAAGATATTCTCAAAAGTCTAGCACCCAGGGCTAGGAATGTAGTTCACTGGTAAAACATACAGCTTTAAATGTGCACATCCCTGAATTCAATCTGTAGCACACCTACAAAATCGTCCCTTTTATTCAGATATTCATTCATACTTGTTATTAAATACAAAATTTCACAGAACTGAAAAGTTTTGTTCTTGTGTTAGGGCATTTCAACTGTAGTAGAAATTAAATTGTTCTACTTTAAGTTAGCTATTCCATATTCTACTTGAAACTCTCTGGTTTGGCAACAAAGAGCTAAACTAATAACATCAAGCTAGGACAATATGATCTAATTCTGTATTTCATCACTCCTAAAATTTAGCATTTTACCCCCTTAGAGATTCAGGGCTTTCACCCTAATCAAAACCACTTTCAATTTAATCATAAATTCTGAGCTTAAGAATTTAAATTGGGCCTGGTGGCACACATCTATTATAAATAAAATGTTCATAATGCCTGCTTAATCCCCATCTCTCTTAGCAGTATAAATGCTTGACTGCACTCAGCCCAGAGAGTTCTTCCATGACTGTCACTCATCAAAATACAGTAGACAGTATGAGAGGCACAAGTTTATAATCCCTGCTACTCCCACTTACAAGGGAAGCTGAGGGAGCAAGACTGCAGATGCAAAGCCAGCCTGGGCAATTAGTGAGATCCTGTCTCAAAATAAAAAGGGCCCAGGGCCGGGGAGTTAGCTCAGTGGTTCCAACGCCTGTCTTGCAAGCGCAAGGACCTAGGTTCGATCCCCGGTAACCACATACCATACTGGGCGTGGAGACTCACGCCCAGCAGCAATCAGTACCACATACCACAGCACCAGGTGTGGTGGCTCATGCCTGTAATCCCAGCACTCGGGAGGCAGAGGCAGGAGGATTGCTGTGATGTGAGTTTGAGGCTTAACTCAGGGCCAGCCTGAACCACAAAGCTAGACCCGGTCTAAAAAAACCTTAAAAAAAAAAAAAATAAATAAATAAATAATAAAAAGGGCCGGGATGCAGCTCAATGATGAAGTAAAGCCCAGCACTTGCCTAGCATGAATGCGGTCTTGGTTTCAATACCCACTACAGAAAGAAAAAGAGGAAGGGGAGGAGGTAGAGGGGAGAGGGGACAGAGAGGAAACAGAGAGGGGGGCTGGAGGGAAAGAGCCGAAGGGGGCGCTACTAATTGGAGTTGGGATTAGCTCAGTGGTAGAACTCTTACCTAGGATGCAAAAGGCCATACATAGGTTTGGGGGGCACAAATACTGATTATCATTTCTAAAGCAAATAATTATTACATCTAAAGCAACACAATTAAACTCAACTTATGCACAGTATATACAATCTTGTAAACAAACAAACTTTGCAAAATGAGTGAAAACTCTCCAATTTTTATTTGGGGAAAAGAGTAATTTTCTTCTATCTTTGAAGAAATTATGGGCTTTTCAAGGGAGCCCAAAGGATACCTGAAGAACTCTGGACCCTCAGTATAAAATAATGATGTCGGGCCGGGAATTTAGCTCAGTGGTTCCGGCGCCTGTCTGCAAGCGCAAGGACCCAGGTTCAATCCTCGGTAACCACATACAATACTGTGCGTAGAGACTCACACCCAGCAGCAACCAGTACCACATACCACAGTGCCAGGTGTGGTGGCTCACATCTGTAATCCCAGCACTCGGGAGGCAGAGGCAGGAGGATTGCTGTGATGTGAGTTTGAGGCTGAGCTCAGGGCCAGCCTGAACTACAAAGCAAGACCCTGCCCTAAAAAAATAAAATAAAATAAAATAATGATGTCTTAAGACTATATGGTTGATACAACCTCATGGGTCAGATTGTATAGAACTTCCTGAAAGAACTCTACTTTGAATGAAACTGAAAAACACTAAAGGTGACTTGAAATGTACTCCTAACATTATATGACCTCTGAAAATAACTGGCATATAAACCATCATAGCTGTTACTAAAATAGCAGGAGCCTAATTAGAATTTGATGAATTGATGTGATCAGCGGGTATTCATATAATGAACATTTTACTGAGGCACGTATAATGCATTGTGATAAGTGCTAGGGTTGTAACATCGTTAGTGACCTGTGCCTATTTATCGTAGTCACTGCAACACTAAAACAAATCAACATCACTTTGACTCTCCCCCTTCACTGGTAACAGATAACCTAGCATGCATTTCTTTTTTTTTTTTTTTTTTAAGTAAATAGTTTCATCATGTTGCCCAAGCTGGTCTCAAACTCATGGCTTTAATGATTCTCCCCCACTCACCCTCCCAAGTATCTGGGACTACAGGCACAGTGCCACCATGTCCACCTTCTGTTTCTCTTACAGAGTACGTCAATTTACTGAAATTTGAAAGTTTTTAGATTAAAAATTTAAACCAGGCATGGTAGTATACACCTCTCAACCTGGCTACTAAGGAAGCTGAGGTAGAAGGATGACAAGTTTGAATGCAGTCTGGGCAACTCAGCAAGACTCTGTCTCAAAATTAAAGTGGACCAAAGATTTAGCTCAAGTTGTACCATGCCTACCTTGGAAGCACAAGGGTGCAAGTTCAATCCCTGGTATCCCCACCCCCCCAAGGGAAAAAAAAAAAAGGAAAAGAAAAGAATTAAATAAAGGCTGAGGATATACCAAGCTCAGTGGTAGAATGCCCTTGGTTGTTCAGTCCCCAGTATAGGGGGCGAGGGGGGTCAGCTAGCTTTTAAAAACTGAAGTTTCTCAGTATTCTTCCCTATATCTATTAGTTGCATTTAGTCTTTATAAACTAATGATAGTTTACCTCTTGTTTTTAACATTTTTCAAAGTACTTTCCTTTGAATATCCCCAAAATGTACTTAAGAACTAGCAGTCAACACTTTCCCTTATTTTCTAACACCACCAACATCTGAGTATTTATGCACACGATGATGGAAGAATAAAGGTTTCACAGAAGGTTTCACCTCAGTGTTGTAATTCAGCTCCCACTCATGCTAACCTACTGGGATGCAGCAGTAATAAAGGATGAATTATTAAAGTTCCTAATATCATGTGGAGCCAGAGGTGCCATTAATGGAGTCGTGCAGTACCCTCAGGGTGTAAATTATTTATAGAATGTACAGAACAATCACAACAGCTTGAGGAGCAAATCAAGTTGCACAAGCTAATTGCAAAGCGGTCATGGCTGCGGAGACGCCACAACCTTCTACACAGGCAAATATGCACACTTCTGAATCACCCACACCGTGCTTTCTCACGAATCTGTAAGAGTAAAGGCTGAGGGAACTTCAGCAACAAAACCTCTGATAGAGGGGTTCTCTGCAAAGTTAATATAAAAACATTACAGCTAATATTTTAGGTAAGATAATGTTTCACTTAGCAAAATTTGCCCATTTTGCATGAATGGAAATCCTTGTCTTATCAAAATATACCTAACATTATTTAGTTTTTAAAATATCAAGCGTGGGGCCAGGGATTTAACTCAGTGGTTCTGGCACCTGCCTTGCAAGCGCAGGTCCCAAATTCAGTCCCTGTAACCACATACCACAGTGCTGGGTGTGGAGACTCACACCCACCAGCAATCAGTACCACATACCACAATGCCGGTGTTCACAGCAAAGGTGGTTCACACCTGTAATCCCAACACTCGGAAGGCAGAGCAGGAAGACTGCTTTGAGTCTGAGGCTAACCTGGGCTACACTGTGAGTTCCAGGCCAGCTTGAATGACAAAGTGAGGCCCTGTCTCAAAAAATAAATAAATAAATAAAATTAACAAAGCTAAGTAGTTACTAGGCCAGAGATGCAGTTCAGGGGTAGACTACTTGCCTAGAATGTGCAGGCTCTGTGATCAATCCTTAGCAAGACATATTTAAAAAAAGAAAACAATTCTTCCTGTAGAATTTTGTTTTGTTTTTTAGACAGGGTCTCACTATGTAGTTCATTACATAGCTCAGGCTGGACTTGAACTTGGCATCAATCCTCCTGCTTCAGCCTTCAAAGTGCTCAGATTACAGGTGTGCACCACCACACCTACCTGTATTAGACTATAATTATTAAGTTATTGTAAAGATTTTTAGAAGTGGATAGATATGAAAAAAGCCATTTCACAGCTTACAGTATTGGTAAATAGACCTAATTACAAAACTAAGTATCACGTGGGTCTATTCTTTTTCATTATTAAAGTAATCCATCACTCCTTAATTCCAGTGTGATTTAACCTGTCAATCATCTTCTCAAGCAAGCACACTTATGCTGAGGGTTTGCTACGTACTTCTTCTTTCTGTGCGAAGACTGTTATCAGAGAAGCAAGCTGACTCTGAATTGGATATACAAAAAACAAAATATGTAAGAGAAACCAAAATTAAAGAGCTTCTAGTTAGAAATTAGTAGATTTCCCTACTGTTGCAGTTTAACTTTTTCACTACAATTTAACTTTATAACTACTAATCACTACATGTAATTTTGGCAACTGTTACAAATGACATAATTACAGTCTCTTTTTTTAAGGAAAGGATGAGGAAGAGCAAAATAAACAGAGGAAAAGGATACACATACCTTTAAAAAATATTAGTTTATAATAAGATAAAGTTTATGTTGGGCTGGGCATTTAGCCCAGTGGTTCCAGCCCCTGTCTCACAACCACAAAACCACCCCAAATTCAATCTCCATATCAAAAACAAAAAGAAAGGTAAAGTTTATGTGAACTTTTCTCCATTTTTCTGGCCTCTGTCCCAACATGAAATTAATAATTTGGAATGAGTATAATTATTTAAAATGGTTTTATTTTTTATTTGTATCACTTGAACATCTTAACACTTTTCATGACTGGAATAATACAGAATAAATGTACCAAGTTATTTACTTTGGCACATAAAGAAAATATGGTGTAAGAATGCATTAGAGGACTCTTAAAAAACATTTTTGGTAAGCTCTTAATATGATGTGATCTTTTCTCCACTGGTTAAATGCCAGTTTTTCATTAGGCCAGAAGGATCTTTAAAGATAAGAGTATAAAATGTTTCAGACTTAAAATGAGGGAAATACATATTCATGCATTGTGACACCAAGTCATTATCTTAATATAAAGTATCTGATTATATGTTGACTGTATATGTTGCATACTGAGAAATGAAATTATTTTCAATTTAATGAAATCAGAATACTAATTTTATAAACATAAATGTCCTCTAATGCATAAAGGAATTTAAAAGAATTAAGCAAAGTACCAATCTCCTAAATTAACATTTGATAATCTGCACCCAGGGCTGAAGTGACCTTTTACATTGTAGAACACTTGCCTAGTAAGCATAAGCCCCAGGCTTTGATCCCTGGCACCATACAACTGCTTTGATTCAGTGGTTCTCCACCAATGCTGCACATCAGCATAACCTGGGAGGGTTTTAAAATATAGGTTAGCATCCCTAACCTGAAAACCAAAAGGCTCCAAACTCCAAAACTCTGGAGTAGTGACACAATACCACAAGTAAAAACTCCATGTGACTTCACATGATGAGTCACTATCCAAATACAGGTACACTAGATGTGGTGGCACCCATCCATAATTCCAGCACTCAGAGAAGCTGAGGGAGGAGGAAAGCTTATATGTTCAGGCCCGTATCTGCCTCAAAACTTTTTTTAAAATGTCGAAGGGCCAGCGATTATCTTAGTGCAAAGCCCTGGGTTCAATCTGCAGTACAACAAAACAAAACAAAGCAAAACAGATACACTAAAAAGACTGTATATCTCAGCACTTGGGAGGCTGAGATAGGAGGATGGCTGTAAGCTCAAGGCCAGCCTGAACTACATAGAAAGACCTGGTCTAAAACTAGTAGTAATAATAAAATAAAGACTATAAGATTATCTTCAAGCTATGTGTATAAGGTGTAAATGGCAACATAAATGAACTTCATGTTTCGAAAAAGAATGCCATCTCCAAGCTATATTACATATATTTGAATATTCCAAAATCTGAAAAAGTCTGAAACCTTTCTTTTCTTTTTTTCTTTTAAGACAGGGTGTCACTATTTAGTTCAAGCTGCCCTTGAACTTGCTATATAGCACAACATGGCCTCAAACTTGCAGCAATTTAAAAAAAAAAAAACCTCTCAACACTCCTGCATCAGCCTCCTGAGTGTTAGGAATACAGGTGTGTGTCACTACATTTGGCTGAAATGTTTCTGATCCTAAGCAATTTGGATAAAGGATACATTACTGTATTGATGTTGAAGTCTTACCCCAGACCAATTACATCAGAATCCCTGAAGGATAAGGCCCAAGCACTGGAATTTTTAAAAATTTTGCCAATCTCTCAAAAGTACAGCCTGAATGAAAACCACTACACACTACACCAGTTCTGAAATTTATCAATACTGTACCCAAAACCTGATAGGCAAAAGATGCTCCACTAAGATTCCTCCCAGGGGCCGGGATTTAGCTCAGTGGTTTTGGGCGCCTGTCTTGCAAGCGCAAAGACCCGGGTTCAATTCCCCATAACCATATACCATACTGGGCGTGGAGACTCACGTCCAGCAGCAACCAGTACCAGATACCACAGCGCCGGGTGTAGTGGCTCACACCTGTAATCCCAGCACTCGGGAGGCAGAGGCAGGAGGATTGCTGTGATGTGAGTTGGAGGATGAGCTCAGGGCCAGCCTGAACCACAAAAGCGAGACCCTGTCTCAAAAAACTTAAAAAAAAAAAAAAAAAAGATTCCTTCCATTTTCTGCCTTTTTTCACTTTAGAGTAAACCTGTCAACAAAGATCTAATTCCCACTATCTTCTGCAAACTGCAAAAAGTAATGAACCAAACAGACATTTTTTGAGTTTATAGGATACCATTTTAAGTTTACAACATCACCATAGACTTTAGGCACCAGAATACCACTGTTTTATTTACTGTCAATATGAAATGTCTATAAAATGATTTTTTTGTCCTCTCTTTTGAGACAGGATCTCATTATGTAGCCTATGCTGGCCTGGAAGTCACAGTAATCTTTCTGCCTACGCTTCTCAAGTGCTGGGATTACACTATGCTTGGCTGTAAAATGCATTTCTAATCGTATCAGAGAAAGGTGGGAGGGAAGGGGCAGAGGAAGAAATATCTTATTTCTATATATTTCTTTATATTGTCTAAGATAATATTTTAAATAACTGCCATAAATGTAGCAAAGACATACTGGTAGTTTCTCTGATAAAATTCTTGGGTAGCCAAGAATCTATCCGAACATCTCATTGAGGAGCTGAGGATGTAGCTTAGCATTCTGGGAGACTGATGCAGGAGGACTGCAAATTTGAGTCCAGCTTGGGTAATTTAGAGACTTGGCAAGACTCCCTCTCAAAACTTAGAAATGGGCAGTGGAGTGACTTAGCTTAGTGCAAAGGCTCTGGGTTCAATTCCCTTTACTGCCAAAAAAAAAAGTTTATATTCAGAGAATTAAACAAAAATTGGAATTAACTTCCCTATCATTATCACCTCTCTAAACCTAATACTGTTTTCAAAAGAGTATTTCAATATTTACCAGTATCACTACAAATGCCAAAAGGATACGACAAATTATCCTTCCTTCAGGAAGGAAATATGAAATACAAGCAAAGTTACATAATTTTTTGCTCAGTATCACACAAGTCACTGGTAGTGAGCCTAGGACCTCTAAAGAGATTAGAATTGAATCCACATGTCAACAGTGAAAACATTTTGCCAGTATCACTAAAATACAGTAACAGCTATTGAGATTCAACCTCAAGCTTCATGGAACTAGAGACTTCCCTAGAGTTATTCAACATAAATGTTGTCCTTCGTGCACTAAAAACTAACTTGTTTCCAAGTATTCTAAAGGAGCAAATACAAATAATTTTTGAAACACTATGAGAACAGAAAGGACTAAAAAATGATGGACAGCTAGCTACACACATGTAATCCAACGAAATTAATCTAGTGCAGCAGTTGTTCCAAATACTAATTCATGATGGGAGTTTGCAGTCTGTAGTGAAATGAAAATATTAAGGATAAGATTATAAGTTTTTTATGAAGCTAAATTTATTTGGTGAATAGAACTGTCCTTTATAGTAAATATTGTACGTAATTCTTTTGTTTGTTTGTTTGTTTTTTTGAGACAGGGTCTCACTTTGTGGTTCAGGCTGGCCCTGAGCTCAGCCTCAAACTCACATCACAGCAATCCTCCTGCCTCTACCTCCCGAGTGCTGGGATTACAGGCGTGAGCCTACAGGCGTGAGCCACCACGCCCGGCACTGTGGTATGTGGTACTGATTGCTGCTGGGCGTGAGTCTCCACACCCAGTATTGTATATGGTTAACCGGGATTAACCAGGTTCCTGCGCTTGCAAGACAGGCACCGGAAGCACGAAGCTAAATCCCAGGCCCTTGTATATAATTCTTAATACTTCTGGCACTATCATGAAGTGATGACAACTACTATAGACAGGGATTTTTAACACCTTTGTATGACACAACAAAGAATATAATTCGTCCTCCAAAGTTTGTGTGCACCCGCGCACATATGTATGGGTGTGTGTAATCAGAACAATATGCCACAAAGAATTCAGTCAAGTTCTAAATACTAATATTTAGTGAAGCAAAGAGTATGTTCAGTGGGTCTCAAAAAAACAGGATTGGGCTTGGGCTGCACTCTTGCAAAGCACCAGAGCATCTGCCACAATTTAAACTGAATGGTTCAGTTTAAATTACTAATACAGACCATCACGTGTCTTTTATTTATTTGTTTTTTTAGTCAGGGTCTTCCTTTGTAGCTCAGGCTGCCCCAAAACTTGCCATGTAGCCCAGGCGAGCCTCAAACTCACAGCAATCCTCCTGCTTTGCTTCCCAAGTGCTGGGATTCATCATGTGTGTCCTAAAAACTCACATTACATAAAACCAAGAGTATTTGGTGCTTTTATGGGCAATGGTGACTGCTGAAGAATGTTTCCCAGTTTAAAAAAGCACAACTCTTTTTAATATTCTAAAAGCTCTTCTGATAATGTAAGACCTATCCAATTAATTTTCTTTTTTTTTTTTTTTGAGACAGGGTTTTGCTTTGTAGTTCAGGCTGGCCCTCACTCTATGTACCCCAGGCAAGCCTCGAAATCACAGCAATCCTGCCTCTGCCTCTCAAGTGCTAGGATTGCAAGCGTGTTTCGTCACGCCCAGAGCTGTGTTGCGTGACAATGATTGCTGATGGGCATGTGTCTCCATACCCAGCATTGTGGTATGTGGTTACTGGGGATCGAACTCCGGACCTTGTGCTTGCAAAACAGGAACCAGAACCAGTGAGCTAAATCCCCAGCCCACATCCAATTAATTTCTATAACAGAACTGCTCTCCAAAGCATTTCAGTTTAAATGAAAATGTCAATTTCATTCTAAGACATTTAAATTTCTGAATGTCACTTGGTTTTTGGCAATTTGTCTTGATTAAACAAAAGTCAAACTGACATAATAAATATACCTCACATAAAATTATTTTCAGTTTTTTTAATTTACCAATGCGGGATCTTAAAGGTAGGTCACATTTATGTCAGTTATAGCTAAATGAAGTTGTGTTGATTTTAAACCTCAACAATATTTATCACCATATTCCGGTAGTTGCTCCAAGAATTTCTTAGAAAAAAAAGGCCCTTATTGCAAACAAGATGCACAACCTTGCAAAGAAATGAACTTTTAAACAAGTCAAAAGGACCAGTTAGCTAGACATGTAAAAAGAAACCATATTATATTGCATTTCTGTTTAGTACATTTGGCTAATTTCTTCAAAGAACATATGAGGTGGTTTTCTTCCGTATTTATGCTAACCGATTGGTAAATATTTTTGTACATATATATTCATCTCAACAGAGACCTTCTATTTGTACTTCGAATGAAAATCCAACCAACCTCTCATACTTTAATTACATTCCAAGATGTTCTTTTTAGTGATGACTTTTTGTAGCTATGACTCTATTATAAGCTTGTCAAATAATAATCGTGTTGTTCAGTTAGAGGCAGAGAAGTAACTGTATGCTGGTAGTTAAGACTCCCCATAATTGCAATATTTAATATGTACTGTTGTTCCTAAAGCCACTAAGCTGACTCACACTAATGAGCTCTTCAGGTGCCACTAGCTAATAAAGGCCTGTCAAGATGAAAACTTAGCAATGGAGACTCCAGAATTCATTCCTTCATTCATTCAATCACTGAACTTGCCTAGCCTAAGGAAGACTCATTTTGAAGTTTTCTGCCACAGCGAAATGGGCTGAAAATATTTAAAGCATCACATGCCTCTATTAAAATTACTACTTCTCCTTACATATTATGTAACTCGAGAATGCTAGTTATAAAGATATTCTTGGAGCCGGGCGTGGGAGCACATGCCCAAAACCCCAGCGCTCAGAAGGCTTAAGTAGGAGCATCGCCAGCCTGAACTCCACAGCGGGACCCATCTCCAAAAAATAAATAAATAAATGTAAAGATATTCTTGATTTACTCCTGAATCTACTGATGATACCAAAACTTTCAACCCTGGTAAGTATCAAAACTGCAGCACAAAATGAGCTAATACGCGAACTAAAGACATTTCTGGCGATCATGTTTATAAAATCACGGACCAGCGGGCCAAACAAGCTCAGGTATACAGCAAATGTGCTTGACCCGCCCCTCAGCCATTCCCAGAGTCCGAGATAGAGGAGGTCTCTTACACTCCTTAACATGACCCAACCCCGCCCCAGCAACTCCCCGGTCCAGAAAATCAGCCTCCCTCGCCAAGCGAATATTAAAACCGTGGTCTTCCTTCACACGAGTCTTCAGAAACGTTAACATTGGCTTTTGCAGGCTCCTCCACCCCAACGTTCACAACATCACAACGGCAGTTTCCTTCAACACCTGAGGTCTCAACCCGACCCCCGCAGCCCAGCCCCCTGCTGTCCCTGCGGAGGGGAGCTTGCCGTCCTTTAGCACCTCTACTCACAAGCTGGTCGTGTCGGGGGGCAGCGGGCCCGACAGCGCCCTCCAGCTCAGCGCGGGCAGCTTCCTGCGACTGCAATCCAGCAGAGGAACGCTGCAAGAGCAAGGTGCGGGGCAGGAGCCTGCCCGAGCGCTGGGCAGCAGGAGGACCGCCTGGACGAGGAACAGGAGCCGGGAAAGGGGTCCGGATCGACACCCCAACAACTGCTCCTCCTGGAAGCCTAGAGGCGCCGGCGCCATCTTCCCCGCAACCAGGACCAGTCGGGAAGAGCCGCCTGCGGAACTGGGCGGCTCAGCAGAGCCGTTTGGCTGCGGCGAGACGGCCCGAAGTCCTGGCTGTCACGTGTACACTCTAAATGCAGCCGAAATGGAGACACAGTGCGACAGCGGGGGCGGCAGCCCGGGGACATGCGACCGGGGCAGTACGAACAACGCTCCTCCGCCCCGCCCCGCGACGCAACGTCCTCACGCACAGGAACCAGCCAATCGGCGCCATAGGATGGGTTGCGTCGGGGCGGGACTGCGGAGGAGGCGCGGCCCTTTAGCCTTCCGGTTCATTTAGGAGGTTCATTAAAGTGAGAAGAGACCTGTGTGTCCTTTTCACGTCCGCAGAAGTTCCGCCGGTGGAGGGCGCCCTGGCTCCTGAAGAGGCAACAGAAGCGCGAAGCCCTGGGAGTCCACATTACTCACGGCGGGTGTAGCCGCTGTAATACTGGGAAAGTCTTACCGGTCGCTAGGCTCCAAGAAAGGGTTGCCTTCCAAGCCAAAAACACGAGAGCGCGGGGAACCTTACATCCTGGCTTCAACCGCGCCGGCCTCCACTGCCCCCTGCTGCTGGTTTGCGGGCATGGATCCTGCACCTCTGTTCTCATGACAAAGCATGCTCTCTCAAGTCTAGAAAGGATCTGTAAATTCCCAGAGTCTCAAGCTCTGTTTACTCTTCTCTGCACGTCCAGCTTCTGTTATAGCACTGAGTTCAATAAGTGCTGAACTGCAAGCCGCTGCGTGTTTCTGGGAATTCTCTGCTCCGTTTGGGAGTTGGTGGTCTCCATACACACCTTCAGGAAAACAAGTGGGGCAAGGAAATTTTTTCTTTTTTTTCTTTTTTTTTTTTTTTTGGCTGTCAACAAAGTGGAGCCTAACAAAAATTTTTTTGTTTGTTCTGATGCAGAGGATGTGGAAAACTTAAAGTCTAGGAAGGTTATGGTCACTCAGCCATGAATTATATCCAACATTATGAATTAGATTTAGAGAATAATAAAAGCTGAGCAGATTAAAAAGAGTAATAATACCTATGTTATATGACTGTGCTAGTAAGCAACTGAAATCAAGCTTTCCCATGGCATCTTTGAAGTCATAATAAAGCTTTTTAAAAGCCTTTTTCCAAGCCAGGGACCGTGGTGCATGTCTGTAACCCCAGCACTATCTGAGGGTAAGGCTGGAAGGTCACAAGTGCAAGGCCCGCCTGAGCAGTTTAGTGAGACCCTGTCTCAAAATAAACATTTTTTTAAAAGGCTGGGAGATATAGCTCAGTGCAAAGCCTTCAGATTTAACCCTCACCCTTATGTTTAATTCTTTTTTTTTTTTTTTTAGGTTTTTTGAGATAGGGTCTCGCTTTTGTGGTTCAGGCTGGCCCTGAGCTCAGCCTCAAACTCACATCACAGCGATCCTCCTGCCTCTGCCTCCCGAGTGCTGGGATTACAGGCGTGAGCCACCACGTCCAGCACTGTGGAATGTGGTACTGGTTGCTGTTGGGCGTGAGTCTCCACACCCAGTATTATATACGGTTACCAGGGATCGAACCTGGGTCCTTGGCGCTTGCAGGACAGGCGCCAGAACCACTGAGCTAACTCCCTGGCCCTTATGTTTAATTCTTTAAAGCATGAAAATTTTTATGAGAATCAAGACCATATCCACTGTTTAAATGCAAACGGGACCAGAGTTCTGGGGATTGAACCCAGGGCCTCAGCGTGTGCAAGTGCTCTACCACGGAGCTATCTCCTCAGGCCCCAAACCAAACACCCTCCACCACTTGGCTGTGGGGAGTGAACCCAAAGAGGCTTTGCTACTGAAGTACATCCCCAGCCCTTTGTACAAAGCCCTTTGTAACAAACTTTGAGGCAGGGTCTCCCTAAATGGCCCAGGCTGGCTTCAAACTTGTCACTATCCTGCTTTACCCTCTTGAGTACCTGAAGCTACATGCAGCCCAAAACTAAATTTTTAAAGCCACAAGAACAATAGGGAACTTCTCTGAGCCTCTTTTCCCTGGCTGTTGAGAAAGATTACTAATTTCATGTAAGAAACGGGGATAGACATGAGCCCTACAGTGAAAGGGGGCATCAGAGTACTTCTCCACCTTTCAGCTGTAGAGCTTCCCCAGAAGGCTATGCAACATGAACCTTTAAAAATTCATTGCCTTGGGCGCCCGGGGAGTTAGCTCAGTGGTTCCGGCGCCTGTCTCGCAAGTGCAAGGACCGGGGTTCGATTCCCCGGTAACCACATAACAATACTGGGTGTGGAGACTCACACCCAGCAGCAACCAGTACCACATACCACAGTGCCGGGCGTGGTGGCTCACGCCTGTCATCCCAGCACTCGGGAGGCAGAGGCAGGAGGATTGTGATGTGAGTTTGAGGCTGAGCTCAGGGCCAGCCTGAACCACAAAGCGAGACCCTG
>PVIR01021832.1:0-28988 GCA_004026965.1 Petromus typicus
TATTATCACAGTCTTACAGATTACTTCTATTTCTTAAGTTTAAAAATACAACTTTCTAATCACCAAAGTCACTGTACTATATCAATTTTAATATAGCCATACCATCTTCAACTTCAAAAATCAAAACTACAAAATATAAGATAGGTTCAGATCTTGTTCGGAGAAAAGATCATTACTCTCCTTTAAAGTTCAGCTTGTTGATGGGGCTGGGGAGTTAGCTCAGTGGTTCTGGCGCCTGTCTTGCAAGAGCAAGGACCTGGGTTCGATCCCCAGTAACCACATACAATACTGGGTGTGGAGACTCACCCCAGAAGCAACCAGTACCACATACCACAGTGCCGGGCATGGTGGCTCATGCCTGTAATCCCAGGACTCAGGAGGAACAGGCAGGAGGATTGCTGTGATGTGAGCTGGAGGCTGAGCTCAGGGCCAGCCTGAACCACAAAAAGCGAGACCCTGTCTCAAAAAAAAAAAAAAAAAAATTTCAGCTTGTTGAGAATTGCTTTCTAAAACTTGGGAACATATGAGTCACTGAAGAGCTTTTAAAAATGCAGACACTCTGGGCTGTTCCCCAGAGACTCTGCTCTGGTAGGAGGGCATGAGATACTGCGGTCTCTGCCTTTAAGAAGTACCCAGGTCATTCAGATGGGTTGATTTAGTATTTAATATTGTTACTGAAGAGCATAGTAAGAAGGCAGCCAATTCTAACTGTGTGTCAACTCAGTTCTTTCCCGTTTCTACAGGACAGTGGGCTCTGCTTGGGAGAGATTTGTGGGTCTCTCAGGACCACCTACAGATATCTAGCCTTCTTTATTACCTTTTTCTCCCATTCTCCCCATGTGGGAGCACACTTTCTTAAGCCTAGAAGTGTAGGTTTTAGTTCCAGCATTGGTATTACTAGTTTTATGGTCCAATGAACAAACTAGAACTTCACTAAAGCTCATATTATTCAAATAAGATTAGATTATAGCATATTATTCCTTAAATCCCAATGAGCTACAAAAAATTCTGTGAATCCGGTATAAAGTTGAATTTTCTTTTCCCTTTCTTCATATTGTTTTACTTTAATCATGTTTTCATAAACAAAAAAGCTTCAAAGGCAATTTTTCAGATAACCCAAGGCTAATTCTTTGCACCACAATCGCCATTTTAGAGACAAAATACAAAAAAAATGTAGAAATTCCCAGGGCATTACAACTTTAGCCAGAACTCAGGGTCATGCCTTTTAATCACACTTGGATTTGTGAATGATTTAATAAGTTCACTGGTCCAGAAGAAAGGTTTAGATTCTAAAGGAAGAAAAAACACACATAGGAAGAAGCAAGGCAATACATTGTGAGGTTTCTCTCATATTCCTTGAACAGGGAAAGCAGTTGGGACATGCGAGCTGCTGCCTCATAGCTTCAGTGAATTCAAGTCTCTGTAAAGCTGCTGTGAAAGTGGGGCCTGCAAAGAGATTTGATTCTTCCTTCCCAGGGTGAAATTTCAATAAACACCCTTCTGAGTCCCAGTCAAGCCAATGATGTCTGTTTATGTGGTACAGAAAAGCACATAATGTATGTTTGTTTTGGGTGAGTTAAGGAAGCCAGCATATGTCCCTTGCCTCTCTTACCAGACACAAGTTACCAAGGAAAAAATACAACATAACTGAGGACTGCAGGTTATGTTGTGATCTGTGATCACTTTATTAATAGGGCAGAGCTGGGGCCAGCACACAGGGTTTTCTGCTCTGACATTCTGGCCTCTAGAAAAGGAAAAAAGGACCAAGATGTGTGTGGTGGTGGATCCCTATAAATCTGGGACTCAGGGAAGCTGAAGCAGGACGAGGACAAATCACAGCCCATGAATGGAGCTCCAGCTCAAAATAAAAAAATAAAAATAAAACAGCTGTGGGCCGGGGATTTAGCTCAGTGGTTCCAGTGCCTGTCTTGCAAGTGCAAGGACCCGGGTTCGATCCCCGGTAACCACATACCATACTGGGTGTGGAGACTCACGCTCAGCAGCAACCAGTACCACATATCACAGTGCTAGGCGTGGTGGCTCACGCCTGTAATCCCAGCACTCGGGAGGCAGAGGCAGGAGGATTGTGATGTGAGTTTGAGGCTGAGCTCAGGGCCAGCCTGAACCACAAAGCGAGACCCTGTCTCAAAAAACCTAAAATAAATAAATAAATAAATAAAATTTTAAAAAATAAAATGGCTGAGGGTTTAGCTCATTGAGAATATCCTGGGTTCAAGTACTGCAGGAAGCAGGAAATAGAGAAAGGAGAGAAAGAAAGAGAGAGAGAGAGAGAGAGAGAGAGAGATTAAGTGATCAAGGGTTTCCCTGCTAAATATTGGTTTGTGATACAGTCCTAGATGTAATGTTTCTCTGTCCCACAGAAACTTTTGAGCCAAACAATTGAGATATTAAATAATAAATAACAAACATAAAATTTCCATTCAGAAGAGTGACTGCTATTCTACTGCCAAGTATTTTATTACTTTGCATCACAATAATATAACTTTAGTCCAGAAGGTAAAATATTTGTAACTTTTTATTAGTAGAGGTGATATTCTTGGCAACAAAGCATATTTGGTTGATCAATGTATGTAATTCATAAAAGTACATATAATGAAATGTTTAAATGAAACTGCCTTTGATCACTTCACTCACCTTCATGCTCACTTTATAATTTACTTTGAGGTATATAAACAGAAATGTAAAAAATCACTATGCATTAATGTACATAACGAGCTTACATGGCCAGCAAGTAGTGGATGTTATTACTCTGCAGTGTAGACTGTCTACAATGTGTAGCTAGACATTTAAAGAGATAGTTTTAGAATCACAAAGATCTAGAATTGAATCCTCGTTGAATTCAAGGACATACTTTCATCTAGCCCTTTTTCCTCTCTAAACTCTCACTGCAAAAGAAATACAACATCACCTAACTCCTAGGGTGACTGGGAGAAATAGATGCAATAGTCTCATGCCAGAAGCTAACATGCTAAGGAGTAAATCAGTTTTTCCACAAGAGGATAATTAGTCCTCAGTGGCTCCCAGAATGTCCCTTCCCACCATGAACATGTTCTTTCCCACCAAGGAACATTTTTCATGTGAGGGCATTGCTGGCTAGTGAAGAGTCTATTCACTACAATGGCTTCTACAACTCTCTGAGAAATAATCTTCACGATCTGAGAATCTAACAAAGCAGTGCACCTCTGGAGTTTAAATATCTCGATTAAACTAAAACATTTTAAAATTGAAATTAAGAAGACAAGCTTTAAAATAAAAATTCATGAAATATTTGAAAATATTTTTGTTTTGTTAGTGTAATCTCTTCATGATGTCATGATATTTTTAATAGTTCAACTTGTATGCTTGACAATAATTGTTACCATAAAAACTGTAAATTCTCATTGTTGTATGTTAGAGATGGGTACATAGACATTTTCCACCCTGAGATATTTTAAAGGGTTTCGGTAGGCTCTTACAAGAGTAGTTAGCCTTTGCTATTCTGGTGCCTCAGTTGTTTTAAACTTTAAAGATTATGATTACATCAGTATTCTTTTTACCTAACCTTTAAGTGAGTGCTCTACATTCATGATTTTAAATATATACTAATTATGTTGCCAAATCTTTCCATAGAAAGAGATTTTTGTTTTCACTACTCATCTTTCAGAGTACCACTGAAAATGTGAAGCTTTATTTGTTGTGAATGTCAATTAGCAATCCATAACAAGTCACTTTTGTCATTGGCTCCTTAGAAGATGTTCCTGGGAGCCACAGAACAATCTTGGAGAGCCTACCCTGTTGCAATAACTCACCCTTGACTGAAGCTGATAGCTGGAGAATGGTGCAGTGTCCACTGAGAGAACCTGGGATTTCATTATCCTTTCTGAGTCATTGTGCATGTTGGTATAATCAAAATCCATTCAGTCTGAGATGATCATTCAATACATTTTTTTTCAATATTCCATTCTCCTTTTATCCTCAGCATATTACCTGAGGAAACACGCCGCATTAACACACCATATGGCAAACAGGATCCATCACAGCGTCACACTGTACATATTGTATCTCCTATCATATGCTGCTTCACGACATGACATGCTTGAGTTCTTTTCTAATGAAGATGGTAGCTCCTCATACAGATCTGGCAGTAGCACTTGCTTTTCCTCCCCTTTCACAATCATCCCTGTCATTGTCATTAGCCTATTTTTATGTCTAAAGAAGAGCCTGTGTTTCTCCCTGGAATGCGGCTTTATAACAGTATTTAAAAGTAAAATGTAAGCAAAAAGCTGAAATAGCTCCAGATGTGGTAATTCATTGACAAGTACTCTAGTTATATGCTAGTAAGAAGAAAATATCCATAAAAGATTGAATTTTACTTTATCCTGGAAATATGATATCAAGAAAGAACTGGGACCTTGCAGTTCTAACTGAGCTAATCACTATTTATATGACCTTTGGGAAAGTTACTGCTGGATTCAGAGATATAGCGCACCTCTGCAGGTTGTAGTAAGTTTTATGCCTGATAATATGTGAAGAATTCTCAGACCACAGTCTTTACTCCAAATTAGAGTACAATATGTTCACTAACTAATATGTTCACTACTATTCCCATAATTCTCCTCTTCTTCTATGCTTTCCTGAGATAGATTTATCACATGTGATAAATAATTTGATGGGTTGCTGGGTAATTTTATGGTGACTAAATAGGAAGATGTGTAAACAAATACTGAGAAAAATGCGAACAATAATCTTTGCCAAGTAAAGGTAACCAGTGTGTTGCAATCAGTCCAAAGATAATTTTGCTTAGTTTTATCAATACAGCCTTGTATTTTGGTAAGGGAAAATTAAAATAAATTTTATCTGTGTGTATCAGATTAATGACCTAAAAGAGTTTCAGTTTTGAGATATTCCTTAGTATTGTCTTGGTTTATCAGTTGGCCACCCAACCACTGGTACATCCAGCCACTTCTAGAGCACGCCCTCTGTAGCTGGCACTGGGAGAGGTATTTCTCTGCCCAATGGCTCTGTATTTCTTGGCAATCACTATTCTATGTACGGAGGAAGGATAGCTATTCATCACAATTGTCAACCTGACTGGATGCTCACCAGTTTATTAAAGCATACTTCTGGGTATATTTAAGGGAATCAAGGGTGTGACCTTGAGGATGACTTCTGTTTCCTGTCTCCTTCCTTTCTGCCCTCCACTCTTGAGCTATACTTTTCAGCTGCCATGAAGGAAGCAGCATTGCTATGCCATACCCTTCTGGCATAATGATCTGCCTCATGCTAGACCCGCTAGCAATGAAACTATAGACTCAAACCTCTGAATCCAGGAGCTAAATAAGTTGTTTATATCAGGCATTTTAAATTGTATATATCAGGCATTTTGTCCTAGCAATGAGAATGCTGATTAATGCAGAAGGAGATGACAAAATTATTTAGCAATTATATAGTATAGTAATACACTTCATAAAGGACATTTCTGAAGTGTTCACTCTATGTTAGGTGTGATAATAAATGTATGCAAATGTATTATTACTGTTTATCCCCTTAATCACCAGGTAAATATACTGTTAAGAAAACTGAAGTTCAGGAAAACCACTTGCTCAAAGCCATCCGTTTGAAGGGGGAAGTGCCAGCATTAGAATATAGGCCAGTAACCAGCAGTCATGCTCTTAACTAGGTTATGCTGCTTCTCTAATAAGCACGGATCCTCTGGAGACGAATCCATAGCATGGTGAGTCATTGGATAGCTTAAATGCTTGGCAGGAACTCTTATTTTTGACATTTCATCTGTACAGTTGTTGTATGCCTCTGTATAGTAGTATGCCTCTTTTCTCTGTTCTTTTGCTTTCTTTTCAATAGCTAGGAAAAGTGATTGCAAACTTTGTTTCTTGAATTTCTGAAAATTGCCATCAGTGTAAGTGTTGAGAAAAATATCTTGATGGTTAAGAAACTCATATTCATAGTTATAGTTCTGAAATTACAAGTTTAAATTGGCTAAAAAAAAAAACAACCTTGGCTTTTATTACTAAGAAAAGTGAACTACAGCAGGAAATAATTTAGATATAAGAATGTTCTGTCTGGTCTGGGCTTCTCACTTTACAGTTGGGAGAGAGCATCTATGACAGCTTCGGATTGTATCCACAGTGTACACTTTGGTGGAGCTGGGACTGGAATGCAGCCATAGGATTCTGTGTATTTTATTTGAGACACATAAGGGAAAATAATTCTGATTAGCACTTGGGAGTTGCATATATACAAATGTTTCCTTGAAATGCTGTGCTTTCCTGGGGAGCATTAAGCCTTCTGGCTTAATGCTTAAATCTCAATTTCCTCATGTGTAAAGCATTTGTTACTTTTGGACTTTTAGTTTACTTCTAACTCTGGTTTTTTAGTAACCTGAGCTTTATTACATCATGGGTAATGGGATCACTCACAGTTCTCAATTAGGACACTGGCCCCATTTGTTTTTCTGTGGGAAATATTTTTTTAGGTGAAGATCATAGTGTTGTTTTGGATCTGGTTATAATTGAAGCCTTTAAAAAAAGATTGTAACAAAAAAGTAAGGAAACAAATTTTATGTACATG
The DNA here is from genome assembly GCA_004026965.1 of Petromus typicus. Taxonomy (NCBI): domain Eukaryota; kingdom Metazoa; phylum Chordata; class Mammalia; order Rodentia; family Petromuridae; genus Petromus; species Petromus typicus. The sequence continues at coordinate 6,589 of PVIR01021832.1, forward strand.
GGGGGGCGGTACAGTGGGTAGGGATATGGGGAAAAATGAGAATTAAGTTGTGTCTTATACTGGTACAAATCCCCATTATGGAGTGCAATCATGATGCATATATGTAATGTACCAATAAAGATTAAAAAATTTTAAAAAAAGATACTCTTATCTACAGTAAGTTTAAAAGTTTCTCTGTGCAGGATTAAAAATCTTGGTGATTCATTGACTATTTGATACTCTGTTGATCATATAATCATGGATAAAACAGTATTGTCTTGAAGATGCTTAACAATGTATTCTAGTTTTTAAACATTTGATGACAATCGTTATGGAGTAAGAAATGAGAAGATAAAAATCAATGGAGAAACTCAACAACTAAAAACAAAATTTTTAAAGCAACCAAATATACATTAAAAATACAAAGAGCCAGGCCTTGGTGTGCACATCTATAATCCCAGCACTCAGAAGGCAGAGACAGAAGCAGTGACATGGGTTCAAGGCCAAACTCGGTTATACAGCGAGTCATGTCAGTTTGAACTACATAGTAAGACTCTGTCTCAAAAAAAAAGAACAAACAAAAACATAAAGATGATATATTTCTTAGAAATGTATCCGATCTTAATTTATGTAGTCATTGCAATTAGTTTTACAAAAGGAAATAATATTTCAGTTAAGATTTTTTAGTATCCTTGGAGAAAATCAAAGCCATACCAGAATGAAAAGTGCTAGAAACTCATTCTAAACTCTGCTAAAATACAACCTCAATTTTGAAAAATTTTAAGTTGCAGCTGAAGTATTTATTGTATAATGCTGATCCCAGTGAGAAAAGAGTGTTCACAGTAGTAATCATTATACTAACCATAATATGCATACACCTATAGAGTGTCTACTAAGTAACAAGCATTGTTATAAAATAGAAGCACTCATTACATTATTATAAATTTATTTTTATATTCATATATTTTTTATTAATACTAAGTAGCTTATATAGGTTTAAGGGTTATTTTACTTTTATATTCTTAAATATTTTGTGCATTCATACAGGAACTGATAGTTGTAAGTTAAACAGTTCCAAGTTTCCCTAATTTTTACATGAAAATATCCCTGTCAAAATTCCTATGCTTGTTATATATCCTAAAATCTAGAAATGTCAAAACTGAAGGATAAATTGCTAAACATGTATTCAAATGAATTGAGAATTTTAAGAAAATGAAGATATTTGCCACTAAGGATATGTAGGCTCACAGATGTGAAGAGAGTTTCAAGGTCATTCAGCTGGTTAGGGGCAAAGGTAGATGCACCTCTTGCTTCCAATTTTGAAGTTTTTCCATTGCAAGTAAAATAAATACTTGCAAAGGTTTAGTAGTGACAATAAGTCTTTAAACAGGACAGTCTTCTTACAGGGAGTCTTTAAAAACCCCAGAAATGGCAGAACTTTTCTATAGTTGATTGTACTAGAAAGAAGGATTATTTCAAATAAGATAGTAAAGTTATAATGTGAAGTCCCAGCTCTAGTATGCTACAGTCCTTCTCTAATGTCCCTTCCAGTGGGTTCTTAGACTCCCATAGGGATGTACAATGCCACTTCTCATATGTGCTTCATCTTTGTCCAAGTCTTCCTGTTCTTGAGTGGGTGCTATTAGCATATATGGTTCCTCTGTGCACATTTGGGGTAAGGTGCCCCCTCTGCATGGGTGAATTAGAAAAAGGCATTTCATCTGGTCAACGTGTAGTTCCTTAAACAGAAGGTGACTTTGTGGGGAGAAAAATGTCTGACTCATGCAGAAGAATATAAAAAACTCTTAAGGGTGCCGCTTAGGTGCCAACTATTGACTAGTGTCATCTCTTCTTGCTTTCCTGGCAGGGTACATCTGTGCAGCACACTCAAAGCACAACTCTACAAGGTGACCTTTTGGATCTGCTGCCTGTTTCCTGAGTTTGGTTACAGTGCAATGTGATGACTGAATAATTCGCCCTGAGTAACCATGGCCAATGACACTGCCATCTTCTTAGTTTCAGAGAATGAATTTGCTACCCCTTGACCAAAAGAAACATTTCCACTCATGCCTTCTATCTCATCTCCTGCATACTCAATCAACACCTTCTTACCTATTTCTCTTCATCTTTTTTGTGTGGTTCTTTTCCAGATTACAATTATTCTGCTACAGAGAATGTCTTGCTGTTCATCCAAATTCTTCCCTTTTTCTCTCAGAACACAGGAAAGTCATGTTCTAGGCTCCCTTAGAGTCAGGTGATCTTTACAACTAAGAGCTGACAAACGGACATGTTGGCCTGGCTCATAAAACTTCCCATTCAATCCTCTGTGGTTTCCCTTTTCTAGCACAGAAGATCCAGCACAAGTTGCTGGGCCTTGTAGGATGGTAGGGATCCTGGGTCCTTGATCACCTATAGACCTGACCACCAATTCCAAACTTCACTGGACTGTTTACCTAAGTGAAAATGTTTGGGGTAAGTGGCTAAGGTAGAGGTGTTACAGCAATTGGCTGACCTTACCTAAACCACATATATAAGTCTCTGCATCTAAAAACAAAATAAAACACTTCTGGAATATATTCTACCTCATGAGCAGATGATGATTTCCACCTTTTATCCCTTTCTCAATTGATCTTGTTAAAAAAAAAAAAAAACTTTACTTCTCAAAAATGCAAGTGTCCAATAAATACATTAAAATGTTTACCATCTTTTGCCATGAAAGAAATGTCAGTGAAACCAGCCCTGAGATTCCATCTTAGTCCAGAAAGAAAAGGCATCATGAGGAAGTCAAATAATAATGAATTCTTACCAGGCTGTCTGGTAAAAGCTACTCTTTCGCACTGCTGGTGGGAATGCAAGCTAGCATAACTCCTGTAGAAATCAGTATGAAGATTTCTACAAAACTTAAAATAGAAATTTCATTTCACCCAACTGTTCCCCTTGTAGTTATCTCCCCCAAAGAGTTAAAGACATCATATTAGAGTGCTACATGCACATTCATGTTTATATGTCATAATTCATAAAAGCTAAATCTTAAATGACCTACACTATATGTCCATAAACAAATGAATAGATAAAGAAAATATTTTAAACATGATGGAGAATTACTCTTCCATAAAGGAGGATTAACTTGAGTCATGAATAGGAAAACAGATGCACCTTGATACCACAATATTAGGGAAAATATGTCAGACACACAAGCTTAAATTTCTCATGGTTTCCCTTATATGAAAAGCTAAAATATAAATAAAGGCTGAAATAAAGGAAAATAGGAAACAGGGAGATAGACCCTTTGCAGAAAAGACGGGGACCAAGAGCTGAAAGAAAGGGGAAGAGAAGAGGGAAGAAGGATGTGACAAGAATTAAGATGTGTTTTGTACATGTACTAACTTCCCACAAGGAATATAATCATTGTGTACTGCAAGTATATCCCATAAATACTAAAGGAGAAAAGTTTGCAAAAATAATAAGTAGATAAAAAGTCATCACCAAAACCCACTGCAGAATTCACCATCTCTCAATATTTGTAGGGCTCTACCGAGGAGGTGGGGCCTTTACCCTTGTGTGACACAGAAACTGAATATCATGACTCTTCTTTACCTCCAAAGACAAGGGTATAGGAAAATTAGAAATTGGGTGAGGGATTTAGCTCAGTGGTTCCAGCACCTGCCTTGCAAGTGCAAGGGCCCGAGTTTGATCCCTGGTAACCTCATACAATGATGCTGGGCATGGAGACTCATGCCCACCCAGCAATCAGTACCATATACCACAGTGCTGTGCATGGTGGATCACTCCTGTAATCATAGCACTTGGGAGGCAGAGGAAGGAGGACTGCTGTAAGTTCAAAGCCTGAGCTCAGGGCCAGCCTAAACTACAAAAGTGAGACCCTGTCTGACAGAGAGAGAGAGAGAGAGAGAGAGAGAGAGAAATAGCTCCAGTTTATCAAAAATTGGAAAACTGTCTACCTTCTCATGCTGCTGTCATAGAACTGACTCAGATTTTTGTGCATGAGATAGTTTATAACTGGAAAAGAACACATGAAGGTTCTCTCTTAGTCATATTGCCACAGGCTGCTCTTAAAGGAGAAGACACAGAAACTTTCCATGTCTTAATTAAAAAAAGAAAAAAAAAAAGAACAGTATATGTCTTAAATTTTGCCACTTTCTTTTCAAATACTCAAACTTTCATCTGAAGTATAATAAATGTGACTAATTTTTTTAAAGTATTGTGGGCCTTTTCGGTAATGCTAGAGATCAGAGCCATAGCCTCGTACATACCAAGCAAGGACTGTCTCGCTAAGCTACCCTCCCAGATCCAGCTTCTATTTGTGAATGCACGACACAAAATTACCTCACTAGCAGAGATCCATCTGCATATTCTGTCTGCTTTCTCCCACTTCCTTAAAGAATAAGAGGGCACAGGAATGGGAGAATATCTATTTCTGAGATTAGAATCATTTGTTAGAGTTAATTTTGAATTGGGTAGTAAAATAATATAATAAAGTAGGAAATGGAAAGAAATGTTACCATAGAAAATCAAAGACCAGCAGGAAATAGGGAACTGAGAACCAAAAACTTTTTTAAAAATTATTTTAGGACAATCTAATAGAAAAACTAAAAGGGAAAATAAACTTATAAGTCTGTAATGGCAATAGTATTTGAGGCTCAAGGTAGGTTAGGAGAAAGTAGCAAGTTTCATAATATTTTCAATTCATGTAGACTCAGACTCTTTGACCTTATGAAATACTGCATGACACGTATGTCTGCTGCTGTGATGGGAATAAAGCATTTCCATGACCTGACCATTAAAGTCAGACAGAACTCTTGTATATGGATGGAATCCTGACTCTGTCCCTAAGGGTCTGGCTGACACAGCAGGGGAAGAGATCATTATTCACTAATAGGAAGGCAGTAACATACTAATGCTTTCAATGGTCAGCCTCTACATGGCATGAACGACATCTGGGTGAAGAGCTCAGGGCATCCATTAGTTTAAAGTATCGGGGAACAGCGGAAGTTCTGTTTGTACTCTAAAAGTTGAGGTTAGGTTCTTGCTCTGTCTTGCAAAATTGGCAGTCTAAAAAGGTTCAAAGGTAGATTACGAACCTTTTTGATTCTGTTTCATTCTTCGAAGAATAAGGACACTAATACCTCAAAATTATGGAACACACACTGCTTTTTTAACTGATGTAAAACTTACACTGGTGATCAGCATTAATAATTTATATAATACAGTTCTTGAGATATTTACTGAGACGATTGTCATTTACACAGTAATGGGTTGAAAACTGTTACCCTATAAAGTGCTCAGACCATGTTACACACAGATTATAACCTATTGTCACACAACAAATGATGTCTTGGTCCATATAGAGAGACAAAGCTGGACTTATGAGATTATCTTTCCTACCAGCATCATCACCATTTTAGGTTGTACAAAGACATCTGTAATATTCACACAATGGTGCAATCACCACTGACATATTTTTCAGAACATGTTCCCATTGGTAAGTGGCTCATGACAGTATTTGGAGAGTTCAGATATGCTCAGAAAGCCATAAGTACAAATATAAAAGCCTATGTTAATACAACTGGGTTGTAGGTGATAAGTGATATGAAATGAGAGGAAGGACTTGAATGTGATAAAATTCATTTCTGAAGAGGAAATATTAAACATTAGTTAAGAAGTAAAAGACAACTAAAGAATTTACATTAAGTCCCTTTAGATTGACTGTGTGACAGAAAAGCCAAGTAAGAGCAATTTCATTATAGTTCTAATATAAAAAACTCATTTCTGATATACAGAGGCAGAAAGACAGTCTCAGTAAGTCTCAATTCAGGGTTGGCATGACATCCTCCCAGTATCAGACTCTGGATACTATTCTTCCTGTTTTCACACTTCTGTTCCCTTAAGTGCTTATTCCAAGATGGCAGCTGGGGCTCCAGTAACACAACTGCATTCCACACAGCAGGCAGAGCCCACTCTGTGTCTTCAAAGATGCCCTAGAAAAAGCAAATTATATTTCCACTTATATCTTATATTCCTATTTAGTTGTTTGGCTTTATTAAAATTCAAGCCTTTAGAAACTGGAGTCTATATGTTTATTAAAGAATATAGAAAATCATTATTGGGAAGGTGTGGAGATGGAGTAGAAAGCCTCCGACAAGGAAGAGTTCTATTTTCCATTTCCTTCTCAAAGCAAAACAAACCCCAAAACCTAAACTATGCTCACAGAAGCCAGCAGACCATGAGAAAGCAGATCTAGGCTCTCACTCTGGTTCTGCTACTAATTTGGCAGGATCTCTACTTCTGTTTGCCCATCTGTAAAATGAAGTCTGCATTGTTAAACTGATCCAAAAGTATAATTCTATCATGAATAAAAGCTGACTGGTGGGTCTGGAGACAGGGATTGAATGAAATGGACAGGGTTCATAAGTTTAACATGTAAAAATGAAAGAAATTAGGTCACTGAGCTAGCAGGAAGTTTAGAGACTCCGAGTTACAAAGGCGATCTCGGTGATTCTGACCTGGTTTACTTACAGTAGTGGAGATTTACTCAGAAGTTGCTGATATAGTTATTTCACAAGCTTCTGCACACAGAAAATTTGCAGTTCTTTCTGGCAAGTAGCACAGGTAAATCAGGGGAAGAAGTCAGAAGTTCCCTTAAGAATTATTCACTCTCCACCTCTATGACTTTTACCAAATTGTTTTAATTTCTTGATCTGGCTTGCACCTTTACTGAGCACACATTTTTGTAGGTAGCCCAGCAAAATAAAGTAGCTTATAAGATTCATTGTTTCCCATTCTGAATTTCCACAAAGATGTGAATAGACAGGTGTGCACTCTTTAGGCAGACCGATCACATAGGAGATAACATCACCAGTGATCTGGTGGAACACAGGAGGAGGTTCTAGTAGTCCTGGTGGTTGCAGTAGCAGGATAATGGCTGCTGCAGGGCAACTGTGGAATTTAGAGACCAGGGATGTGCTGCTTGGGTCGGACTGAGTCCTCTCAGAAGAAAGCTAAGTTTTTGAGATGGTAAGAAGCTTGTTTGCATGGATCATGGGGTCTGAGCAAGAGAATCCAGGCGATCTTGAATGCCTGGGAATGGACAGTATAAGACAGAGGAAAAAGAAAATAAAAATCGGGGATGCTTCTTGACCTTGAGTAGCTTTGGTTAGATGCTAACGAACTGGAGAAATAGTATGTATTTCCTAGTGCTAAGGATGCTTCCTCCTCCTCCACTCTGGAAAAGGTTTGATCACAGCATGAGGGGAGATGCAAATGGAAGGGTGAAAGTTGAAGGTAAGAACAGAAAAGGCACATGGATAGTTATATATGGAGAGGGGAGTCTGCATCAAGCAGAAATATGACACTATAAATTGGTGTACAGCTGGAATTATGTGAAAGTTGTATCTAAATTTCTTTGGGTGGAAAAGAATTAGCTTTATGCAAAGACAGCTTAAGAAAAAGACTAAGAAGTGGTATTGAAGACTCTTGAGCATCCTGCCCAACTGGAGGGAGTCCTTATTTGCCTTCAGGCTTTGCTCACAGACAATCTAACCATGTATTACAGGGTAGAGACGTAAGAATATATCACATTTATTTGATTGCTGGATCTGCTAGATATTAAATGCCTAACATCTCAGAAAAGATAGAGACTAATTAGTAGCACTTGGGACTTTGCAGCTGAGTCCAAATGAAAACTGGACATGGAAGTTGAGGTGAACTTCTGTGATTAACAATATTTTCTGGATTGCGGCATCACACTAAAACCAGGATTGCATATGGAAATGGTGCTTAGAAGTTCCATATCTGGACCCTTCTTTGACACTGTCTTCTGTATTTCTTTCCTTGGCTAATACTTGTTTCTTTGTATCACAATAAACTTTCATTTAAAGTAGAATAGTTTTTTTGGAGCTTTTTGAATCACTGTAGCAAATTACTGAACTTGGGAGCATGACTATGCAGCACCAAGAAAGTCTGAGTGTGGGTGTCCCTGTTTCCTCCTGAACTTGCAGCTGACATCCCATGTTACTCCACTGTTGTAATTCTGGGCTTCAGACTTGGTGACTGCAAATTCACTGCAGTGGGGATCGGATACTTTTGGTTGACATGGCACCTGGAGGGGTTGTGGCCTTAACATTATGCTTAGTTCTGTGTACTCAGCACCTAAAATCTCCTTTGCTAGGGGCTGCTGGGTCCTTGTGGTTGAAGCTGTTGGCTATTCAATATCGATTCTCCTCCCCTTGACACACTGTACCTGTATGGGCCAGGTGTTGATCTAGGTTGGTCAAAGCCATCATGACAGTTCTGTTTTTTGTTCTTCAATTAGGAGTCTTCGTGTGACAGAACTCTGACTATTAAGCTCCTAATCAATTTCTTCAGGGGATATATATAAGCCAGGGAAGCTTTCATCTTTCTGATAAGGTGGGCACAGCTTTTATTCTGTGGCTGGTTTGTCTGCCTTGGATATGACACATGCCTGCAGGGCAAACCATAAGGCTAGAAAGGAATATGGAAGGAGAGCTACATGGAGCCTGAGGCGCTAGTGGCATTTCTAAACTACTACATCAGCCACGGGAGACATCTTTCCCGACTTTTTGTTGTGTGAGAAAAATAAACCTGTGCTTGTTTACAGCCAATATATGTCTGTTCTCCTGTTGTTTGTAGGCAAATAGTCTAGTTCTAACAGAAGGAATAAGCAGGTAAACCAAATTGAAGGTCATGAATTGTAACAAGATTTCCACTCCAGCTCTTTTCCTAATGTTCTTTTTCATTGCTCTATTTATACTCTATCTTATAAGACAATAAACACAATGTCCCACATCCTACTTTTTAAATCTAATAAAGCAATCCTCCAGTTACAGTAACTTATAAGGACAGCAAAATATTTCAATATCAGAAAGCCAAAACAATAACTTAACTTCAATGATCAGTTTACCTTATGACAATTTTAAATTTTTTCTTGTATATACTTAAGACATTTTTTGTATGTGTGCTCTTGGGTACTACACTCATGCCTTTTGCAGACTACGTACCACTGAACTACACTGACAGCCCAAATTTTCTTGGATTTTAAATATGTACTTTACTATGATATCTGACATTTCTATTCCAACAAACAGTATGTACCTATATAGGGTGGATAATCATGTCAAAGGCATTTATCCTAAAGCTACTTTATTTCTATATACCAAAGCATTAATACTTTAAAATATTTTAATAAATTTATTATCTTGATCTCAGCTGCTTGAAAATGTATAGTTCTTGCTAAAATGAATTTGTTTCTTATTTGATCTAAAATAAATGCTAAACTGATAGCATGTCTGTATAATTATTAAACGTATTCAATGTTCTGTTTATTTTTAATAACAGTCATCCTTATTCTACGATAAATCCCATAGTTCTAAAGGACACAGCTCATAAATTACAATTTCCCTCTGTTGTTGACTCGGCTGAAAACATAATTTTAATATATTTTCATTTGGCTATCATAGGTATAATTTTTATATATTTCTTTACTAAAATATCTGAACAAAATAGCAAGTTATAAATCAACCACTTTCAGTCTAATTTCTTATGTTTACCTAGGATAACTTCTATGTGAGCATTTACAGCATTTTGTACACAAAGACCTTTAAACTTACTTTTTAAAATTTTTAAATTATGGATTGCAAAAATTAAGAAATAATATATACAGAAAAGATTTATCAGAAATGAATACAAAGATGTATAAGATACTATAGTAGCAAAAACTTTCTGTCCATCTAAAATAGTTACTTTCTCCTGGCTGCAATACCATATCCAACACGTGCAATTTAGAAGAGAAGTTTACTTTCCCTCACTGATTTAGAAGTTTCAATCCATGGTCAGAGAAGGAGATACAGCCTTCCGAGTCTCGCCTCTAAAGGCTAGCCTCCAACTGGCTCTCCCAACGGCAAGTCAGTTGCAGGGCCCCATAATCTTATTCCTTCCACAAGCCCTGTTGCCGAGCACAGTAGACTTCGGGGACAGAAATCAAAACACCACTAGACTGGAGATTTTTGCCTTGCTGGCTTGTTTTTCTATCAACATACCAGACATATCCTCAACTATATTTGAGAATAAAGTATCTTTATACAGTAAATCAATGTCTCTGCAAATACTCTTCTCTTTAAGAGCATTCCTCTGAGTTTATATTTCATTTTATTTTGACATAAAACAAATACAAGCTTCTAGATCACAACAGTGTACACATTTCTAGTCAAAGGCAGAAATTACTGCTGTTTTTCTCCCTTTCCAGATATGGAGACTTTTAGGAGGAGATGATAGATCCGAACTTCACCACATTTTAATCTCAGAACAGGCTCCCAACAAAACCTCCATCTGGGTTTCCAACTGCAACGATCATTTTGTGTGATATCTCACAGCAGAATCACTTCTTGAGCCTTATTTTAAATCTTGAAACATCTTAGAAAAGAAAATGAATACAAGCGAGCAAAACCATGAAAACACAAAGTGAATATGAATGATGAGGGGGCAGATTCTTTCCTTTGTCTTAGCAGAGCAGACAGACCAGCCACCTCATATAACTTACACAAAATGACAAAGGAAACATCGGAAAGGGTGCGTAGAAAAATATAAAACAACAAGATTCAATGAAAGCAGTTAATCAGTTGGATTTCTTAAAATATTGGTTCAGAAAAATTTATAAAGGGCATTTAATGACGGGCATATCCCTCCCTCTCCAGTGAGTGTAATACTGACATAAAAATGGGGGCTCACATAGCTACTTCAGGACCCAAAGCTTCATGCTGTGACCTCTGAGTCCAACTGTGTTTCCACAAGATGATTCATCTTCTCAGGGAATGGGTCGTATGAAACACATGAATAGTTATGGAAATTCACAACAGGTTAATTAAGAATAATGAGAATGTGGGCTGAGCTGGGGAAAACTGGTGGAGGATGACACTGTCCTCACATACACAAATCCAACCGGTTTGCCATCAGGATTCTGCTGTGACTCCACAACAATCTGTGCGTATGGACAAAGAGAGGCAGGGGACAGAGGTGATTTCTAAATATTTCAGACTTTTCTAGATCAGATCGGAGATACTGTGGTTATGCTAGAAACAGCTAAATTGCTTCAAGTCTTCATCTTCTTTAGTGTTGTGTGGATAGTTTAAATCTTTGTATGAGACCTTTTGAATAGCTATATGAAAAAGCTGGAACAGAAAAAAAGGTCATTCATTCAGGAACATTTTACCCAAGAAGAAACCTCAAAGGGTATTTTACTTCTCATCTGATTTCATTTCTGTGTAATTTGGCTCCTGTAAGTTGGGGTGCAGAATAGAAATGAAAGAAATACAGACTGGGAAAGAAGCAGTATCTTTACTTTACTAACATGAGTTCAAAAAGCTAAAATTAACATTTAATCCTCTTGATCATATATAATCAGAGTAAAATTTGAAAGAGAAATAAATTATTTTCTGCCTTAATGGGAAAAATGCAATGGAAGGAATGCAAAATGAGTAACAAGTTGGAAATTAAGGCTCAGGACTTAGTCTTAGCATATATATGAAGAGACCATTTAAAATAAATTAAGAATGAACTATTAATTACAAAAATACTAACACTTGACACTAAAAAATAATTTTTTAAAGTGATTTCAGAATTTCATCTAAATAAAGCATGTTTTTATTTTAGATGGCTTCAGTGATTGATTTTTATGTGCCAAGATTGGGAAGTTGAAAATTTTATTCACTCTTCACAATAGTTGTTGCTATTTTGATGATGGCCTTGTTTAAATGTGGCTGCTGTCCTAGTCCAAGTATTCTGACTTCCTCTTTTTCAAGACTTCATAGAGAGGATAATTTAATTCTCCAGAATTAGACTTCTTGGAGAGTGAGGTAAAATATAAAAGTGAGTTTAAAGATATAATGAAAAAACATCTGTGAGGTAAAATATCTTTATATACCAGATACAGCCAGTGGCATAAAGACAACAAGATAATAAAAACACACAAGTCATTTTATACCAACTGGCAATTTAAGAAGTAACAGAAGGGAGGTGCTTGGTTTTTGGCATAAACTGGATCTAAAGAGCATGGTACCGAGTTTTCAGTACTTACAGTGAAACAAGTGAGCATTCCGGTCATCTCCAGGCAGAGTGCACAGGCAACATATATGCAGCCCAGAGGAGCACCTCTCCTACAGCAACAAGCTTGAGGAGCATCTACAGACCTCAGGATGGAAACTCTGATTCCTCAGCTCTGGCTTGGGGCCCAAGACTTTTGTGTCTCCCGTAAGCTCCCCAGGGGCTATGGCTGCTGATGGTTGTGAAGTAGGTGCTTCCTGGTGTATGGGTTGAATGAACTGACCAGGGGCTCCAGTCTAGAAAGCTGTCTTTCTTACTGACATCATCCTAGTGTGCCGGGATCACTCAGAGGGGAAAGAGACAGCAGGAGAAGCAACAATGACTAGTATTCTACCTATCACAGGGCCTAGGAAATGGTTGCTCTGTAGTCGGTTTAGATTAACTTGTTTGGGGGGATTTTATCAGTTCTAAATAAATAGAATCTGAATCATATTCAGTATGTCTTTTCTTCTGTAAGAATAAAGGTATTTCTTAAGTGCTGGAGAAATATCAAGTCCTTATTATTTTGGGTATTCAGTGAGGTTTGGAAGACAGAATATTCTTAAAAGTATTCAATAAAACCACTTAAGAGCCAGGTGTGATGATGCACACCTGTAATTGCTGCACTTGTGAGGCTGAGGCAGGAGGATCGCTGCAAGTTGGAGGACAATCTGAGTCACACAGTGAGTTCAAGGCCAGCCATAAGAATTTAGAGAGACCCTTTCTCACAAACAAAAACAAAAAAAAAAACCCACCAGAAAACCATTTAAGTTCAAATTTAAATAACTGGTAACTTCCTTTTTATTAACATTTTGTGTAAATCAAATTATATTAATTTTACTTCATCTCAATTTCCAATAGTCTAAAAATGAAGCTGTAAAAAATCACATAAAGATTATTTTTTGTTGATTGTGAATAGAATTTTTAGAAGAGAATGTGTATGCCTCCGCGAGTAGTTGCACTATAATTCTATTATGACCAACAGCTTCTGTTCTAATGTCAAAGAATAACCAGCACTACCCTGTCTTCTCCAAAATGTTAGAGCCACAAGACATACCAGGTTGTGGTTCAAGCTACATGTTATGTTGTTTAAAGAAGGAAACCTGTTGTTATAAGATAATACCTTCTTCTAGGTTTATTTAGGACATCAAAATTTTTTCAAAACTTCTCTAATTTATACTTTAAGTTCTCTGATAAATTATAAATACTCACAGTTTCAGATTTTTTTTTTATACTGAGGAGGTCTCATTTGTCTGCCTTGTGCTGAAATATAACATTTTTAATTGATAAAGCTAACTTTGATTTAGTCCAAGTCTTTCATAAATAGAAAGAGAAATGACAATATTCTACTAACCTTTTTTTGAGAATTTTCATCATGTGTTTACTTTTGGGAGAGGAATAGACACTGACATAATTCATATGAGTTTAGAAAAATTAACTCATTTTTATTACTCTTGCACTACTTTCTGCTATTTTGTTAATAATTATTAGCACAGTGTTTGACAATGAATAAATTGTGTATTTATCTTTTTTCCACTTTTACATTATAGACTGACTGGAATCAGATATGTTTAATTTGTATTGTCAACAAGTAATAGGCCATAATTCGGGATAGATGAAGCATTTTGCATGTGCTTGAAGAGGGAAAGCTAGACCTGAAAGATAAACATATATTTATACCCTGTAGTCTAATATCAACCATGCTACTTAGCAGTGCTGTAGAAAGAGGCATAAATTGGCTTTTCTTATTTTTATGAAAATTAAGAAGGCTCAGATATTTCACAGAAATTCTTAACTAAAATCTATGCTTACTTTCATACTGAATTATGCAGTTTCTATGGTTGATATAATTTTTAAAGATAATATTTGAGTTAGAGAAGAATAGGCTGAATTTTATAATTCTTAGTTTTAATGAGCAAAGTGAACCAGGTTTGGAGGATAATCCAAGCTACCTGTGGAGAACAGTATGACATCCGCTGTGCTGCACTGGGTAGGACACAGAAGTTCACCTGCGAATGGATCAGAATCTAAAGCAAGTAAGATCCCCCAAGAGGCCTTGTGCTGTTCTACAGTATAAAGCAGAAAAGAATAAAACAAGGCTTACACAGATGAAATTGATACTATTCATCTGCCTTCATCAACATTTCAGATTGCAAATGCTCAGTCACCCACTACTGTCTGGACCACACACAAATACACATACACATGGATATAGTGATTCATGCACATGTGATTTAATATTGATAAACTTTAAGGACATATACATTTGTCTATATTTGCTATGTAGGTATGCAATTTACTCAGTCAAACCACGTTTTTATGTACAACTGTGAAAAATCTTCCGTGTGGTTAGTTGTCTAGTATCTAGAATAGCATACATCCTAGTATATGTATCTTCCTTTTTAAACATTTGGTATTTTAAGGTGAATAAAAATGTTTTATAATGTGAATTATGGAAGGAAATTTTGTCCTTCATTAGTGAGTCATCCCTCACTTGTCTAACATTCTTCACTCCCATTGTTCTCTTTGCTTTCTTGCCTCTTCCCCACCTCTTGTGTTTTCCTCCTCTTCAGTTCTCGGTTTTGCTTTCTTATATATTTCCTCTCCCTTTTTCTAACATTTAGGAAATTGTGTATCTAATATGAATTACAGAATTAAATTGTAGTATAACACTGAAGCACTAGGCTCACTGTCCACTGACGAGGCTTGATTTTTCCTGAGATTCAGCAACCCCGTATCTAAAGCATGTCATTGGGGTATATCAAGCCTAATGCAGAATATGATAAATGCTTTAGACAGTTAATTTCCTTCTCCATTATATTTACTAGTCCAAATTTGATTACCAAAGTCAAAGGAAAGGAGAGTACTAACACTACACGAACTTGCCTCTGCTTACCTAATTTAACTGCAGCTGTGCCTTCCCCAAGATGAAAATCCACACACACACGTTATTCTCTCTGCATGTTTGTGTTCATAGGTTTTTTTGACAGAGAAACTATATTTGCTTCTGGAAGCTTATGTGTTCTCTCACTTACTCCTTTGGGATCTCCTGATTCATTCTCTATGATATTCTTTGTATTTATGACCTTGCAATTTCTAATTTTGCTTTTTCAGCATCCACAAAAGCTTTTCTATTAAAAATGTTTAATCAGGTATGTCTAACATATTTTATATAAAGATCTGAATTTATTGTACATAAATCCCAGAGAGAATTATCTTCTCTTCTGTAATCTCCAAAATGTCCAGCATCTTTGCCTTTACTTTCTCAACAAAACTTCCTATTTATCAAGAAAGGTGGCTAACCTGAAGAAATTAACTTTTGTATTACAAAGAGATAATAAAAGGCACTGAAAACAAAAAAAAGTTAAGAGATGAGGATAAGAGATATGGAGGGTAAGTGAAGAGGAATCCCAGAAAGAAAGAAAGAAAGAAAGAAAGAGAAGTTAAAATCTTCAGAAACAAGGGCTAAAAAAATGATGAAAGTGTGTATTATTATAAGCATCCTTAAAAACAACATACATATTTGGTTGGGAAATAGAAAAAATCTGGAGGACAGATAAAATATATGAATAAAAGGAAAGTTACCAAAATGAATTATTACTATAAAACAGATTGTTCAAAAAGAACAGTGAAAATCAGGAGATAAAAGATAGGATCCTCAAAGTGCTAGTAGGAAAACAACCACACTAACATACCTATCTAGCCAATCACAGAGATAGTTTCAGACAAATAACAGTAGGGTACTATCACTAAGAGATCTCACTGGAAGAACTTTTAAAAGTTTTACTCTAAGAAGGAGAAAAATGATTGCAAGTGGATCGAATGAGATGTAAAAAGGAAAATTAAAGGAAGAATTGGGTACAAAAGCAAGAAATATAAACAATGACAATCAGATAAGACACTGATAATGTACAATTTGAGGAGCTACAAACAGAACTCAAACACTAAGGAGTTACAAATACTTAGTTATTACAAGGAAATTACACAACAAAATCTCTTATTGAAATACACATGAGAATTCTTAACAAAAAATTACTAAAATGAATGGACACAGATAAGAAAAAAGACATCAGAGTATAGTAAATTGGGTTTACTACCTACAGGTAATTTGGGGGTGGTATTTAAAAATTAATGTATGTAATAATCACTATATTGATAGAATAAAAAATTAAAAGTATATTAACTTCCAATAGTTTTCAGGGAAGTATGTGATAAGCCTCAACCTGCATTTATGAAAAACAAACTCTTAGAACACTAGGAATAGGAAAAAGTAGAAATGAAATGCAAGTGTATGAGGGTTAAACACTCAGTGTAAGAACATCCACTTGTTCTGTGGACATTGTGTTGGAGGTATTAGCCAAAGTAATATCAAGGACAAAATCAAAGACTTATCAGATTGGAGAAGAGCAGAGAAAGCTGTCTTTCTTTGTATATAAGCATGTTATGGAAAACCCTAAGAAGCATGAAAACAAGAGATAAATGAGATATATAAAAGACAACTGCATATTTTCGCCTAGCAAGAGAAAGTTTGGAGATGAAGGAGTCATCCATTTTCAGGTTCCCCTTCTGCCTCTCTTAGGCAGAACTTTTCTTTCTCAATAAACTTTTCCTACTCTTAACCTCCAAAAAAAAAAAAAAAGGAAAAGAAAGAAAATGAAATAAAATGTATACATTGTTGGTAAAAATCACAACTAATATACATAGGTGATATATAAACATATTTTAACATGCAGTATATTTTACTTATCCATTTTCCCCAAAACTACAGAATAAGCATGTAGGGGGAGATGGGAATGAAGTGAGGAGATATATTAAAATATGGACAGAAATTATGACTATTTTTTAAAGAAAATATTTGGATATAGCCTAAACAAAAGATATCTTCTAGGACATTATGTGCTACCAGGGCTTTAACACTTCTTCGATATTATGTAGTACTGAGATAAACCAAATAGAACAGGAAAAGAATTTAAATAGATATTTGACTAGTTGTTTTGTGTGGCTTGTAGATACTATTCGCTGAAGGATACATGTAAATACTAATATCCAAAAAGTCTCCAAGGAAGAAACACAAATGGCTAAATGATAAAATGTTCATCTTCACTTGTGGAAAAAACAAACAAATTAAAGTAACTACGAGATTCAAGGAACAACTTATGTATTCAACCAAACAACTTAAAATATAAAGAGAAATGCATAAGAACAAAGACTTACTTTTAAAGCAGTTGATTCAAATTCTTCTTTGTTAAAAGGAACTTATCAAAAATAATGTGAAAGTTTTACACAGGGTCTGTAGCTTAGTGGTAGAGCATTTATATAGTATGCATCAGACTATGGATTCAATCCCCAGCAACATACGTGCAAACAGACACACACACACACACACACACACACACACACACACACACAGGAAAAGTTTCACATATCAGAAATCAAATAAAGAAAGTCAGTGGCTTAGCAAATTAACACACCTTCATAAATGTTGAGGTGTTATGTAATTATTGAAATTAAGTGTTTGTAAGAATGATGTATTCTAATATTAATAAAAAATTATGACACATAACTGTAACTAACATTGTTCTCTCATTAACTTGTTAAAGTATGCATAGAAGAAAATAGGAAGCACAAAAATATTAATTATTATTCTGTTAACTCATGAAATTCTTTTAAATGGTTTTTTATTTCTTCATAATAATATGTAATATTTTGATGATCAGAAATAAACCATACATTACTTAAGGAAAAGTAGTTGAATTAGAATTTCCTGCCTTGGAATTGCACCTCTGGAGCTGGCTTAGTTAAGACAGCAGTGACCCCATTCTCCCAAGAGTGGCTCGTGTTCACATCTCACGGCTGATCAGAGAGACATGAGTTTTTCTAACGCCATATGAAAATAATGACCTGATTGATTAGAAAGCAGTACCAGCCTCCATTTAATCTTTTCTCAAAGTAAAAAACACAGAAAATGGCTTTCAATTTGCATCCGTTTTTCTTTCTGCTTTGTCTCCTTGTTTCCCTCGGGATTCCATCTTCAGAATTATGCTGAGTGCCTCCAGGAGGCAACAGAAGAGCCTCATAAAGCATCATTCGGATAAAGTCATCATTAGTCTAAATTTATAAACTTCAGATTATCATTCAAAGTTAGTGCTCCTTCTTTTCTATGTGTTTTGGTAGAAAATAAAACAGACATTAAAGCTAAATATCTAAATTAATTAAATGAATGAAATATATGTCCTATGATCCAAATTTTAAAGTGTTTAAAATGACGAAAAAGTCCTTTGTTATCCATACATAATCCACTCTCTGGCCATAAGCAAGCATTAATATGCTTACCATGTATCCCATACTAACAGGCATTTCATATACAGAACTTTCTTTTTCCCCAGAAAAGCAACAAAAAATAAGCTTAAACAGTTTTGGCTAAATTTGATTTGACTTAAAAAATAGTTAGAAAGAATATTTAAATACTGGAAAAGGTTTCCCATCAAGGTTGTGAAAGGCTGGAAAAAGTAATAAAAACAAGACAAATATTCAATAAAGATGGAGAGCTGCCAGAGTGCTATGCAGGCAGGAGGAAGTCAATTCAGATGAGCTTCTGGATTCTCATTTATCCTTTATTCTTGCTTTTAAGCAGCTGTTTCATGACCTCGTGTCGAACAAATATCATGAAGATTAAATCTTTATTGAAAGATATTAGCAGCTCCAGGTACATATTGTATTTATAAAGAAGCCATTTATTTTCCCATTCTTTCCCTTAGAAGATGATTACTGAGTTCTCACTGGGGAGCTGGGACAATACAGGCCTACTACTCCCTCAGAAAACTTACACTCTACTGGAAGAAACAGACCAAAATATGGCACACACTGCAAGCGGAACAATCTCACGTAATCGATAAGGAGCCAGGGGAACTATTTTAGTTGATACTGAGCAGAAGAGTTAGAACCTGGCTAAGAAAGGTACATTAGAGCAGAAACCTGAATGAAAAGGGAAGAAATACCTGGTCACATCTAGAGGAAGACAATTCACAGCAGAGATCAGGGTCTCAAAGTAGGAATTGATAATTCTCTGGATCTCTGCCACATCTTTTGTAATTATACCCTTTACATTCATAATTGCATGGATTTGTGCCTTTTCTGTTCTATTTTTAATAAAGTTTACAAAGGGTCTGTCAATTTTATTTATTCTTTCAAAGAATCAGCTCTTTGACTCGTTGATTTGTTCTATCTTCTATCTTCTATCTTCTATCTTCTCTTGTTCTCCATGGCAATGATTTCTACCCTGATCTTTATAATTTCCTACTTGTATGAGCTTGAGGTTTGTCTTGCTCATCTTTTTCTAGGAGATAGAGGTTCAGCATTAGATTATTTATTTGAACTGAGCTTTCACCACTATGAATTTCCTTTTTAGGATTGCTTTCATTGTATCTCATCAACTCTGGTATGTTGTATTGGTGTTATGATTTAGTTATAGAAACTGTTCGATTTCCACTTTAATCTTTTTTTTTTTTTTTAGATAGGGTCTTGCTTTGTAGTTTAGGCTTGTCCTGAACTCCGCCTTGAACTCAGCACTCTTCCTGCCTCTGCCTCCTGAGTGTTGGGATTACAGGCCTGAGCCACCACTCCCAGCATTGTGGTATGTGGCTATCAGGGAATCAAATCAGGGTCCTTGTGCTTGCGGGGCAGGCACCAGAGCCACTGAGCTAAATCTCCATCCCTTCATTTCTACTTTAATTTCACCTGTGACTGATTGGTTGCACAGGAGGACACATTCAGTTTCCATGTGTTAGTGAAGTTTTTGGAATTTCTTTTGCGACTGATCTCCAATTTTATTGGACAGAATATACAAAGGATAATTTCAACTGCTTTGTATTTGCTTAAGCATGTTCTATGAACTAGCATATGGTCTATTATACAGCATGACCTGTGTGCTGCTGAGAATAATGTATATGCTGACTTTGTGTGGTGGAACTCTCTGTAGACATCTATTAAGTCCATTTGTTCAAAAGTCTGGTGCACCTCTAATATTTCATTGGTGAGTTTTTGATCTAGTTGATCAGTCTATTTACGACAGTGAAGTACTGAGGAACTCCTGTCCTACTGTATTAGAGCTTCTTTGATTTTTCATATCCATTCATATTTGTTTTGTATAGTTGGGTGCACTAACATTTGCTGCATAAATATTTATGATTCTCAACCAGTCTGTTTCTTTTGATTGGTGAATTGAGGCAATTAACACTGACGTTTATAACTCATATGTATTGATTTGTCTTTGTCATGATATTTTACTATTATTGGCTCTTGTATTTTTAAATTTATCATCTTTTTCTATTTAATTTATTGTCTTGTCTACTGACTTCACTGTGTTGGGCATGAAGGAGTTGTGACCCTCATGGTCTTTCTCTAAGATATTATTCAGAATTTTTTGGAGTATTGATTTGGTATTCATAAAGTTTCTTATGTGTTCTTTATCACAGAAGTACCTTATTTCCCCACTGACTTTGAAGGACAGTTTTGTAGGAAACTACAATCTAGGTTGCAGATTGTTTTCTTTTAGGGCTCTCTTTGACTCCAGGCTCTCTTTGACTTCAGGATTTGTGTTGAAAAGTCTGCTGAGATTCTGATGGGCTTCCCTTTATATGGCATTTGTTTCTTTTCCCTATACTCCAATAACATGGAAAACATAGAAGAAATGGACAAATTCATAGACACATATGAGTTATCAAAAAAATAAAAATTCTAAACAGCACAATATCAGTGAATGAATTTGAAAATATATTAAAAACTTACCAATAAATACAAGCACTGTTGAATTCTACAAGAAATTTACACAAGAGCTAATCCTACTACATTTCTAACTCGTTAGGCTTTTAGTATTTTTGTCTTGTTTTGTTTTGTTTGTTGGCACCAGAATCAAACTGAGGACCTTATGCTTGTGAAGCAGGCACCAGAACCAACTGGGTTAAATCCCTATCAAACTCTTTAATGAAACTGAAAGGGAAGCAGTACTCTCAAATTCATTTAGAGAAGGAAGCAATACCTTGATTCTAAAATCAGAGAAAGTTGATCTTCATTGAACTAAAAAAGAGAACAACAGGCTAATTTCCCTTTTGAACACAGATGCACAACTCCTCAATAAGATTTGCCCAAACTGAACACACAGGATCATCAAGAACATATACCCTGAACAAGTGGAATTTATTCCAAGGATGCATGGTTGGCTCAGCATACAAAAATCAATAAATGTAATACACTATATTTTCCAGCCAAAGACTAAATCTAGATCTAACTCTTTCACTGTGTACCAAGCTAAAATCAAAGTGGATAAGAGACCTAAATATTAAAACAGACACTCTAAACCTTCTGCAAAACAGGTTAGGTAAAACTCTCGAAGACATTGGCTTAGGGAAAGACTCCATGAACAAAACTTCTATAGCACAGGAATTGGCTGAGGAAATCAACAAATGGGACCTCATTCTTTTAAAAAGCTTCTGCACAGCAAAGGAAACCATCAACAGTGCAAAAAGGCAACCAACAATGTGGGAAAAATTCTTTACCTGCTGTTCTTCAGACAAAAGGCTACTATCTAGAATATATAAAGAGCTCAAAAAAATCAGCCCACCCAAATTTAAAGACCCAATTCAAAAATGGGCATCTGAAATGAACAGATATTTTTCAGAGGAAGAAGTAAGAGCAGCTAAGAAGCATATGAAGAAATGCTCAACATCATTAGTCATTCGAGAGACGCAGATGAAAACAACATTGAGATTTCATCTCACTCCACATACAATGGCTGCCATTTCAGATTCAGCCAACGGCAAATGTTGGCGAGACTGCGAAGAAGGAACCCTTCTCCACTGTTGGTGGGACTGTAGACTCGTACAACCCCTGTGGAGATCAGTTTGGAGAATCCTCAAAAAGCTAGGATTGGTGGTCCCATTTAACCCGGCCATTGCCCTGCTAGGTATATACACAAAAGAATTAAAAGACTCATATCACAGTGACATATGTGCACCCATGTTTATAGCAGCCCAGTTTGTGATTGCTACATCTTGGAAACAACCCAAGTGTCCATCAACTGGAGACTGGATAAAAAAGCTGTGGTTCGGGCCGGGAAGTTAGCTCAGTGGTTCCGGCGCCTGTCTTGCAAGCGCAAGGACCCGGGTTCGATTCCCCGGTAACCACATAACAATACTGGGTGTGGAGACCCATACCCAGCAGCAACCAGTACCACATACCACAGTGCCGGGAGTGGTGGCTCATGCCTGTAATCCCAGCACTCGGGAGGCAGAGGCAGGAGGATTGTGATG
>PVIR01021833.1:0-28969 GCA_004026965.1 Petromus typicus
TCCTCCTGCCTCCCAAGTGCTGGGATTACAGGCATGAGACACCACTCCTGACACTGTAGTATGTGATACCAGGATTGAATTCGGGACCTTGTGCTTACCAGGCAGATGCAGGAACCACTGAGCTAAATCCTCGGCTTCAGTGTAGGGTCATCTTCTGATGGGAAGGGGTAATTTTAGATAATCTGCCTGGTCAGTGTGGCTTGTTGACTAGAAAGCTGACTTTTTCTCTCCAGTCTGCCTTTCATGCCTGTTCAGAGATCTGGAATGTTTTTAGGGACTGCTTCTTTATTCAGCCCACTTATTTTCTGCAAGTCAAGATAAACATCTGACTGTACATCAGTAATCTTTTAATCCATCTGGTTAGAGTTCCTCCAGCACCTACTGTGAATAGGAAGTACTGCATTTCCCAGTGTTCAGAAGCCAGCAGTGTGCAGCTCAGGGACCAGAGCTTAGGCATCAGCATCTGACTGGGAAGATCCCAGGTTAACAAGCGCTTAGCATATGAAGCAGAAAGGAAGTGTTCACACAAGCTGTGGAGGGCAACCATTCTGCTGGTGCAGACTCTGAGAGGAGGTTCAGCGACCTCTGGCAGAATGACCTTGGGTGCCAGTGGTCACAGGTCTCCATTGTCTCTGCTGTGCGTGGAGATCCTCACCATTCTGCAGCTATGAACATTCGCCGTGTCTGTTCTGAGAATCAGGGCGATTTCATGCAAAGAATATTTTGGTAATTAATGTTAACAGCTGGGGAAGAAAGGCATTGCCCATGCCACACTGTGGCATCACTTTCAGTATCTGAGGCATTTCATTATTATTGACATAATTCTCCAAGTGATTTCTTTATAAATGTTCTTGTGTTTAGGTGGAGATATTGCTAACAGGCCTCACCTTCTGGGAAAGGGAGACACACACTTAGAATCGCTTTGCCAGCTATGGAAGCTGTCAGCCACTTCGGCCACTAAGCAGCCAAAATTTACTAGTCTACATGGAAACTTTCTGTAGCTATGCAAACTGCACTGAATTTCAAAGACTTGATACCAAAAGATAAAATTCCACTTCTTCCTTTATATAGAATTCAGATTGAAATGTTAATATAAACTTTATATAAAATAAACGTGATTAAAGTCATTTTCTCAAGACTGTCGGCACATCCCCAGCTCCATTCGTGGCCCTGGTTCCATTGCTGCTGAGCTGTGCCATCACGGACGGGGCCTGTTGTCATAAAAACACACACATACAGAAATGTGTGCATACAAACACATGAACTAATAATACAGACTGTGACTGAGGAGTGTGAGTTCCAGGCTATGTTCTAGAGTCTGGTGCAGGTCAGCTCTGGCCTTGACTTGGGGCTTGTGACTGTCTCACCTACCCCTCCCCTCAGCACAGATGAAGGGCTAGCATTGGTGCGTCCTTAGCTTCATCCCCCTGGAGACAATGACTCTGCTCTCTGCAGGGCAGACATGTTATTTGCAACTCTCCTGGTATCTCTCTGAAGCTTGTCAGACAAAACAGTCATCCCAGTGCAAGTTTTAATTTATTTAAGAGGGGTTAAATTTGTAATTACTGTAATTTGGAGCTTCCTTAGGCAGCCAGAGCCAGAAGCCCAAGATCTCCTCTGTGCTCAGCACTAAGTGACCATTTGAAATGGTGTGATTCATAAAGATCTGGAAGATATTCTGCAAGGACATTTTCCAGTATCCTTTGAAAAACTCAGATGTATCTGAAAATAAAGCACTCTTAGAGCAAATAATAATTTTGATGCAATTTTAAATAATAAGAAATTTTCTTCTTTTTTAAAAAAATTAGTGTTGTAAAAGGTACTTATCACTTAAACCATAGGAATGCTTTGGGAAGTATAATTGAACTTTTATGATGTTGGAAGTAATAATATTTGATTATTATCAAAGGGAGAAAATGAAGAATCCTTTTTAAAAAAAAAACAGAGATTTTCCCTAGTCTCATCTGATTTCCCTCCATGAACATATATTTTAGCATAATACTGATTATAGGGCAATCACTGCATTGATTTATTTTTGTGCAATACTCAAGAGTGGACTCAGGGCCGTGCGCTTGCCAGGCAAGTGCAGCTCCACTGAGCTGAATCCACTGCCACCACAATTGCTGCATTTTAAAAAGAAGCTTTAGGAAGATGTAAATGAGTTATAATATATGCAGTAGACATTGTAAAATAGAAAATATTTGAAAGGAAATAGGGTGTAAGGATAAATAATGAGGGGAAAAAGAATGTGATAGTAATAAAAAAAGGAAACAAAGCTTATGTATATAGGGGGTGGGGAGATGCTGGGAAGTATACTACCACAGGGAAGTAGGTAGGGGAATGTGAGAAAATGAGAATTAAGTTGTGTCATATACTAGTACAAATTCTCAATGTTGAATGTGATTATGATATGTATATATAGTTACCAATAACGATTTGAATTTAAAAAAAAAAAGATTTAGGACCTGGGATTTAGCTTAATGGTTTTAGCACCTGCCTTGAAAGCACAAAGGCTCAAGTTTGATCCCCTGTAACCACATATCACAGTGCCAGGCGTGGTGGCTCACGCCTGTAATCCCAGCACTTGGGAGGCAGAGGCAAGAGGATTGCTGTGAGTTCCAGGCTCACCTGCGCTACACAGTGAGCTCAGGGCCAGCCTGAAGTACAAAGTGAGACATTGTCTCAAACAACAACAAAAAAAGGAACTTTAAATCAATGTTATATTTTTGAGACTTATGGCCAATTTAGAAAACTGTATTCATTTGTGTGGTGCGTATGTGTGCACACACGTGTGCTTGTGCCCCTCAAGGCTCATTTTTGGTCGTTTCTTATCAGAGAATTGCCAATCTAAAGATATGAATGTTTTAGGATTTTTCCTGTCATATAGCTCCTTTCCATAAATTTTGTATTTTGAATTTATATTTTCTTTATCAGTGTATAGATTTGCTTGTGCTCTGAAACTCTATCAATACTCAAATTAGGATTTAAAATCTTGTTTTATTTAAAGATTGCATTTTGTTTTTGTTTAAATTTGTATTTCTTAGGCTACTAACAAACTCGGAAATTGCTCAATGATTGTATTGGCAAATCACATGTTTTACTGAGGCTTATCCACAGGGGTTTTCCTCTTTTTGCTAGTTATATAACCGGTGATCAAAAACATACTGAATGTTTAAATAAGAAATTAGCTCTTGATAGTAAAACACAGTGCCAAGAATGGTGGAACAAGTATAGTCAAACTAAGGGAGAGTACTTTAAAAATTCTGAGAGGATTAATGGCAGTGTGCAGTAATTTTTTAAAAATTGTAACACTCACTGTATTTTTGAACATCCTCATTGATCAACCATTTGCAGCAATTTCGTTTGATAAAACATTACAGTGTGTCCTCATTTGCCTCACTCACCTGCTCTGGCACCTCTGGGCTGGGGACACTTCCCCAGGTCAAAATGGGCATTCAGGTCAAATGCATTCAGGACAAGAGGCAGCCATGGCAGCACCTCCAGGACTGCTGCTTACAGTGGCAAGAAGGGTGGTGTGAGTGTGTTTGAAGCGAGGAGGACCATTCTGAGGTGGAGCCATGACACCGTGTCATTTTGGTATTAGTCTTAAAGTTTAAAGGATTCCATGTATTTCTTAAAAACCATACTTCCTGTAGAGCCTCCATGAACTTTGCTCTTTTGACTTCAGATCCTGTTGAGTCATCAACAGTCCTTCCTACTCTCCCACACTTCAGTCCCCGGTACGGACAAGCACGCTGCAGGGAGCATTCCGCCTGTGACCCGCACCCTGCAGCAGGATCACCATTTGTTTCTCCTGGGGACTTTACCGGAGCACTTGTTTGCATTTCCTTTTTTTAAAGACCTCCTAGCAATCTTAGCTCTATGAAAATCCTTGCTGTACAGGAGGGTTGTCCATCATCAGAGCTTCTGCTACTTACTCACTTTTACCTCTCGCAAAAGTCCCCTTCACTGGACTGGCACTGCGAGGCCAGGATGTGAAAGACAATTATGCATAATGCACTTGCAGTGAAAATATTGTTATGGCCAGGGTCTTTCATAATGCTGACACAAGAGCAAGGGATATATTTTTAAAAATGAAATACTAGAGAAAGGTAAGGTATTCTTCTAGTTCTTTGTTGTGTTTTCCTTTCACTAATTTCTAATCATGTTGCATATGCTACTGGGATGCTTTGGAACTCAGGGCCAAATTGAAGTCCAATTCCAGTCACAGTACTGGCTACTGGCATCCAGTATTCTTATAGCAGACCTCTATATTCCAGTTTGTTGGTTTTATATTTGTATCTAGGACATCTTATTTCATTATTTGTTGAATTTTGTGTTTGGATTTTCTTCTTGTTGCTGTTTTTGGAAGAGCCCTTCTTCCCTGAAGGCAACAACAATGGTGAATCCTTTTTGGAAGGATGAAGATATAAATAGAAATGATCCATTCAAGCACTTGTATCTCATTTCTGCGAAAGAGTAAGACTTGTGATCAAACAGTTTTTACAATTTCACTAAAGAATTGTGCCAATATTTTCCACTTTTACAAGGTTTTCTATAGGGCTTAAATACATTTCCCTGCCCCTGGACGAGAGAACTAATGCTCCAGATTTAAAAAGTGGAGTTCATTTGTATTATTTGATGGCTCTCAATGTTTGAACCTGTTTGCTCATTTTAATGACAGTATTTACATGATCCAAATATCAGTCTCACTTTTTATTATATTTCTCTACATTTACTGTTAGTTTTCACAAGAATAAATGGATGACAAAGACTCCTCTGGAAATATCACATGACTTTATGAGAGTCTTCAGTGTTATTTTGTGCTGTGGTCTTTGAGATTTATTAATTCAGGCAGAGGGTTAAATTACATAAATGTCATGGTATTATCATATATCTCAGAATTCTGTGCATAAATGTGCTTTGTGTAGAATTGTGCTTTAGAAAATTAAGTATAAATAAATAAAAGATATATTACTGGAAGTTACATATTTTTTTCATATTCTCCTGTTCAGGTCACTGGATTTAAACTTCTCCCAGTTTTCCAGTAATAAGGCCAGTGATCTTTAAGCTTCACAACTATAGGGGGAGCTATTCACAAGGACTTCATTAGCCCCTTACGGTATTCACAGTATTTCTTCCCCAAGGAAATCATTTTTAACTATGTTTAGAAGGATGAATTTAAGGATTATTAATGTA
Source organism: Petromus typicus (assembly GCA_004026965.1). NCBI lineage: Eukaryota > Metazoa > Chordata > Mammalia > Rodentia > Petromuridae > Petromus > Petromus typicus. The sequence goes on from PVIR01021833.1 coordinate 5,200, forward strand.
ATTCTCCTTCCAAAGTTTAAAAGTGATGTTTCTGTCAAATCAGACAATTCACTCCCTGTGGTTTAAAGAATAATACAAGGAAAGCATTAGCTGCATCGCCACGTCTCAGTGTTGCTTGAATATTGGCACTTCTTTGCTCCCCTGTTTAAAAAGGAGGTTTGCAACTTAGAATTCAAAATGAAGCCTGAATGCTACCAGCCAGCATTGCTGTCAGGCTGAACTTGAGCTGATGGAGGTGACAGAGTACTCTGGGACCCTGAAGAATGGAAGCTTGGGAAAGCAGCATGCAGATAGACCCTGAATCTGAGTGCTGGTGTCACTCACACTGCAGCCAATGAACAAAATTCCCAGAGGAGACAGAAATATGAGCAGAGAGGAACTAAAACAGTTGAAGAGGAAAGAAGGGAAACCAAGAAGTCTCAGGCCTTAGCCAGACGGGGGTTGTGCAGGTGATGTGTACTTGCCTGTTGTTGGATCAGACACTTACTGTTGGCCTCACCCTCCATCTGATTGGTCCACTGTAACAGCTGTAGCAAGTTCTCTCAATTCTTATTGGAGGACGTATTCTCCTAAGGATAGCACTTAGTAGATGAGTTCTGTAGCACCTCTGCTTCCCTCCTTTCTTGCCTAAAAGTTGATACCATGTGTGAAACTGGCAGTGATCTTGTGAACGTGGAGAGAGACTGTGTCCTATTCAGGAAACATTGAATTTTTGCCTCACAACAGGAACCAAGTTTTGCTTCCTGTTCCCAGACACATTTCCAACAGACACAGTTGGTCCCTTCCAGCTGCTGGGCATTTGCCTCCACCTTTCAGTGCTTCTGCTTTCACTGCTAAGCGAAAAGGAATGGTTGAAGCTGACGTTCTCATCACAACGTGTCCATCCTGCTTCAGCAGGTTGATTCTCACACCTGAGGTACCTGAGAAAGCAAGAGAACCATATGTGAAGGCGGCGGCACACACATGCCGGTGCTTGTTGTCGAAAGGCCAGTCTCTGGGTACAGATTTCCTTTCTGATGGGGAGACACAGAGACCTGAGTTCCTGGATGCGGTGTACGAACTTCAACTGTGCTTTACAAAGCACAAAGTCATCAGAAGGCAGGATGACAGCAGGCTCCACCCTTTGGAGAAACCCATAAGGGCATCTTTCTCCCAGGCATTGGAGGCAGAGATGGTCGTGACAGCTTGGACCTAAAGGATATTAGATAGGCCGGCATGGGTCATGGAGTCCAAAAGCTGTGTTCCTTGCAGCTCAGTCAGTGAGGACAGGAAACTCTGCCACTGTGGGCGCATAAGTCACAGCAAGCATGAGGAAGGCAGTTGATCCGCCTGGTTCATAGGAAACCGGAAGCATAGGTGGCCACTAGGTGGCAGGGTGCAGTGTGATGGTCTCATATATACCCTTGCTACATTGTCATAGGCGTGGGTGTTACAGCTGAAAATGTAGCCACCAAATGGCCTGGGCTAGAGAAGAAAAATAGAAGGTGGTCATTCTTTCCCAGACAGGACAATGGAGAGGAAACCCACTATGTTCCCAACTGGTTTGAACCTGTTCTGATCTCTTCTAGAGAATATATCACTAAAGAAAAATAAAGTTCTCTTGGTGCCACAGTTTCCTGGAGGACAAGTCCGAGCTGGTGCCTGACTTCAGCTGTAAAGTCAGAGCAGCTAATGTTTTGGACAAAAATGATGGTTCTGGTTCTCATGAAGAAGTTAGAAGCCGGTGCTCAGGGGCATGTACTTTTTGCACAGATTGGTTCCTAAAGGCATGGTGCCTTCTGTTATGGGGATAGGGCCGATCCCAGCAGCAGAGCAGGCAGTTGCCAAGGTAGGCTGGTCACGGAAAGGTGTTTCCATGTCCGTAGTCAGCAAAGCTTTTGCAGCTTTGCTGTGTTAACTAGAGAACTTGGGTCACAACGGAGAAGGTCAGACAGAAGTACACCGTGTTCTCCTGCTTCTCAGCGAATCTGCCTGTGGATTCTTGTGAACCTCTTCACTGTAGACAGAACAGGTGGACTGAGAATGTGGTGACCTGTATGCCAAGTGTGGAGTGGGCTCAGTAGTGTCCGTTCAGAAAGAGCAGAGTGCTTAGCAGTTAGTCATGCTGAACCTGAAACTCATTTTCTTTTTTAAAAGAATCAAATGCTACTTAGATACGAAATCAGAAGACCAAACTGAGTACAGGAACCATCTTCTATGTTATAACAACCTAGTTTTCTCTGTGTTAATGCTAACAGTTCAGATACAAGATGGCTCTGTCTAACACTGTTGTAAATGAAAGGGAAATCAGATCGGTCATTGATGACCCAAAGTGGAAAAATAAGTGAATACCACTTATGCCTATCACACAGGGAACTGTGCATTCAGTCACAATGCTCTCTCACTGTTTGGGGAGAGCGTGATTGGGTAGTGAGGAACCCAGGCATTGAAATCAAATGGACCTGCTTCAGGAATCCTTTGCTCCTACTGCCAAAGGTCTATTGTTGGCAAAGTAAGTTAACTTTTCTGAGCAAGCTTTTGTTTCTTTGTAAAAATAGGTATGACATGCTAGTTTAGCAGACTGCCTGAGGTTACTCTGTGTGTGTGTGTGTGTGTGTGTGTGTGTGTGTGTGTGTGTGTGTGTGTGTGGTAGTTGACATGTAGTAAGCTATTACGAGAAAATAGCAGCAGTAATAGTTGTTATATTAATGGTTATGGTTCTATTGCAGCGTGATAGTTGGGAGATGTGACTGTGTCAGAATAAAATATGATGTATAATAGGTACCTACACCAGCAGTTCTTTCTCTCTTGTAGAATAACAGTTCTGGTGTTTGGCAATCTGCTCTTTTCCCCAAGATATTTCTGCCTCGTCACTGCACTCTACAGAAAGCTGTCCAGCCCAGGCTTCCCCGAGATCTCTGTCTACCTCTCTGCCTACATGCTGGGGCTCCCACAGGTGACCAACTTCAGAGATTTTATTGTGGGCTGCTAACAGAACTTTGTAATTAAAGAAACAAAAATCAAACAAGGAAATTTCCCACACTAGTTGGGTTTTAGAAGCAGTTTTAAGATTTTTTTTCAATGCACATTGTAGAGAATATTCTGATTTATGGATTATGGTCTTCTGGTGCTGAGGGTCCCTGGCACGTTGTAGAAAGGCTCGAGACCTTTACGTAAGACTGTATCTGATGAGTGATTAATATTCACCTCTAAGGAGCTAACTAGGACTTTGGGGGCATTTTGTCACTTTTAATAGGTTATTTAATTATGTAAAAGTTTTCTCATTTTTTCCTTTACCATCTTAAGAGCTATCATTAATTGGCCTTTGGGAAATGGAGAATCACCTCAGAAAATGCTAGAGCATTGCTGTGTTGGCAGACAGCTCTAACAAGCGTTCCTTTTGGAGAAGCAGCCCTCAGACGCAAGTCCTCATTGATTTTCTGTATTGGCTCCCAGAAACACTTTCACTAAAAGAAACATGTTCATTTTAATATGCTCTTTGAGTGAAGGAATAACCATGTTAATTGATCACATGGATTAGTCTGAATTGGTGTGAGATGCAGAGCTGTGAAGTTTTGTTGGCGGGGAGCAGGAGAGAAAGTGTAGGAAGATTACAGAACCTCAGCAGCACCATGGAGGTGGAGGATGACCAGCTGGGTTATGAGTATAGTGTCAGAAGAGGTGAGATTAATATTAAAACAATAGGAGATGAGTTTGCCCAGAACTGATTCTGTAGGAACTACCATTGGGAACACAACTTTTCTTATTCTGTGATCAACTCAACAGGAGCACAGATCTCTTGATAGCAATTAAGCAGGGAAGTGACATGATTAGAAGTAGGCGTTTTAAGCAAGAGTATGAATAATTGTCTAAATCTGGAAAGCCCCTAAAGTGATTACTAAATGAAAGGTAATATCTATAGGACGCGATGGTTTTGTTTTTTTAAAGCATAGAATGCATAGCTCCCATCTGAACAGACCAGTGCATTTTCCAGTATAAAGCATGTCTAAGTGTCCATCATGGAAGACCTTTCCCATTTTTATACAAAATTTCATCAGAGCTCTTGAATAGCACATTATTTTTAGGTAAAGTTGTTCCAGCTGAGTGCACGCGCCTATTATTGCTAAATCAAATCGGATAATGAAGCGCCGTTATTCCCATGGACCTGGGTTAGGTGGACTAGGGAGTTTAATTAAATATCTGAATGAGTGTTGCACAGTAGATACTCTCTAGAAAGCATCTGTCAGGGTTAATATTTTACAAGTTATCTGTGCTTCTTTCAACCTTTAATTATAATATCCGAAGTCTTTATTCTTAGTTACTGCTAATAATTTGAAGGTGATGCAGATAGAAATGACTTGATTATCCAAGTGACTGCACATATCCAATGAAATAGAAAGCAATTTCACTGTCTACACATGTTTCCTATGTAAGCATTACTAATGTGCTATCATAGTTTTTGAAACATTGCATCTTTTTCCTGAGGAATTAAAAACACATGATATCCTGTGGTTGGAAGAGCCTATTTCTAGCCATATTTTAACTGAACTCAGGTTTGCTTACTGATCATGAAAGTACTCTGCGTCCAGCACAGAGAGATCCATTTCTTATTTTTGCCTTGTCAGGCCTCCTGAGGGTCTGATGTGTGCTCCTCACCATTTCTCACAGGGGCCTCCTTAACCGCCAGTCCAGATCATCATGGAAACCCCCGACTTGACCTCTCCCTTTCCCCCTTAGATGTTCACCACCTGCGGATGAAGCATTCAGAAAGTGCTTGCTTTGGCCTGTAGTTGTCCGAGCATAAACCATGTCTTGTCAGTATTCACTTCTTAAGAGCCCTTGCATTGTTATGGTTGTTAGGAAAAAGAGGTCTGTGGCGACTGTTGAGATCTGTCACCTGCATATTCTCTCTGTTCTTGAGGGGATAAGGCTGGGACACTTTGACTTTCATTTTCAGTGGGCTCTTTTGTATTTCTGACCAGCATTTTTAAAATGTTAGTTGTATGCTTCTAAGACCCTGGATAATTTGACCATTCTTTTGATGAACCTACAAATCTTATTATAAATCAATGGGAAATTACTTTTGTGTCAAAGAAAGAAAGCTTAATAGCTATTTAAAAAATATTAAAGACAAGTTTGGTACTCTAAGAAAGAGATTAAAATGTTTCAAAATACAAAATAATGTTTCACCTTCTTAGGCCCTTTCCTGTTCTTGTTTTTTCTAATGCTGTATTAATGGACAACATTTTGTGTTAGTGTACTGCTACATAAATGCAGAGGAGAGAAGAATTAGATCTTCATTCTTCCTAAGAGTGGAAAATTTTCCTATCAGACAATGCAGAATCTTCAATATTTAAAAGCTGTATTCCCAGAAGATCAGAATAATGACAATTAAAACGAAATTGGACATATTGAAATCCCATATGATATTAGCAGTTCCTTAGGTCTGGGGGCACTGTATCATTATAGTTCTCATTTCAGACTTTTACAAAGATATTTAATCATTTGTGAGGATGATGGTGACCTATGGTGCCTCAGTTCTGATCACTCTCGTGGACAGTTTGGAGACAACACTGTCTGGCAATGGAAAATAAATTTTTACTGTATGAGCAAGAATATCTTTCATTTTATAAAAACTAATTCTCTGTGGCTTCCAGGGCACATGGTGCCTCTTACAGATACTCCTGTTCTGCAGCATCCTCATTCTGGAGGAAAACTGTTAAAGCATCATTTTTAGAATCCATAAAATTGTGCCCCTGAGTGTTCGAAATGAACACATACTAAATATTTGATGTAGTTTATTAATCACAGAGAAAGTTAGATGTTATATCAAGTTCAAAAGAGGATCCCAAAAAGAAGAGGCAATTGCAAATCAGGGAGGTCACAAAAAGTGTGAGTGGAGGCCAAGCTGGCCCTCTATCTTGTGAAAGAAGGAAGACAGTTGGAAATCCTATGGGTAGAACAGTGCCTGACTGTAGACACCCTTCACTCTGCATTGCTAATAATTATTGACAACTTGCAGATCTGTAGAAGAGCTCAGTGCAAGATTCGGATGAGCTAACCTGCACAAAATGCACCCAGCCAACGAAGTTTTCCCATCCAGCAAATTTCTTCTGCACTATGTTCTTTTGTCTTAAAGGACATTAAGATTCATCTGAAGCACATACCCCAGAAAGCTTCTGCTGCTAACTTTTATCTAGGTTTATATTTCCCTAAACTTCTCAAAATATCTTATAAATAGCATTGCTATGTTCACACTAGGACTCTAGTGCTGTGCATTCCTTTTAAAATTTCAGTATCTATTCTTTATGACCAGGACTATACTTTATTTTATTTTTTCATGTGATTTTCATAATATCAGGCACCCCGGATAAAATTTACAAGGAATTCACTGAATGAATATGTCAAGTAATGAAGGAAATGTACGTGGGTAGAGAGGATGAGCAAATGTTTGTTAGCTTTCAGCGTGCACCAGTAATTTGAGTATGCTCCTTTTAATTTTCAACATATCCAATTTCAAAGTATTATTCAATCATGCTTTATGATTACCTGACCTTGCTGTCACTGTAATATTTAATCCTTTATGCTTTGTAGACTTTATAAAATATATACCTTTATTACTGGCTAACTGCCGGTAAGACATTTTAAAATCATGGATAATTTAATAGTTCAGTAATTGACTTGCAAAAGTGAATGGAAACTTTTACATAATGAGAAGCATTGCTCTTATACTGCTTTAGAAATGATTCAAAGTGACTGGTCAAGGAAACTATTTTTTCCAGGATTTATGACAAGATGGAAGCAGCCGTAAAACAAACTAGTTCTTTATCTTCATTCTGTTCTTAACGTCACAACTTCCTTATGTGTGCTAAGAATTAGTCCTTATTAGCTGAATACATCTGCTAATAGTTTTTAAACTTGAATGAGCCATGAGTTTATGATAAATAAGAGGAGACTATATCCAGACTGCTTATTACTTAAGGTTTTAAAATCTCAAATATATGTGCACAAAATTCTATTTCACTAGAATCAGAGAATCCCTATTTGAGTATGTATCTGCATATGTGTGTTCAAGAGGAGAAATACCTTAGGCAACCTGCCAAGGTGGTATAGATGGCAGAATGTCTTAGCTTTCTTCTTTGTCTTCCCTTTCCTCCTCATCCTCCTCTTTTCCTTCTTTCCTTTTCTCTTTCTTCCTTTGGTCCTCTTTTTCTTTCAATCTATGGTCCAGTTAAGTGCTTAGCTTCCAACGTACATCCTTAGTCCACTTTCATTTGAATGGTATTGACATTGAGTTTGAGCTTGAAGCCTGTCCATTTATACTTGCATAGTCTAAACAGAGCTGCTTAATCTCTTTCACCTTATTTTTCATTTTCAACAATGAGAAAAATAATATTGATTTTTCATAGGGATGAAATGAGGATTAGGAATCAAAGGACCCAGCTGAGTTATGGAAGCAACTGTAGGAAGCATGATGAGTCCCTCAGTCCATATCTGGCACATTATCCACCTTCTATGCCTTAAATTATCATTTCATCTGTCACTGACCTGTTTGAGTCTCTAATGGTGTAGCTTAAAGTTCACTCGTATGAGCCTCCAGATACCATCCCAGGGCTGTGGTATGCTGCCTAGCCTAGTGCAGTAACGTCAGAGTTCACATCAGAGTCCAGGTATCCTATTTCTGTAACACTTTTCCAATAGAGTTACCTCGGTTTGTACTTGTATTGTACAGAAGCTGAAGAAATTGTCTTTAAAGTATAGACTCAAAAAGAAATCACATGTAAGGGCTGCTGTCCGCGGTGCTGAAGAGAACTCCGTCTAGGTATACAGTGGGTTTTTCCTTACCAAGCTGCCCTGTGGTTAGAGCAGCTTGTGTCACTGCTTTGCATCCAGTATCTCAGCAGGTCTTCTGGCATTCAGTAATGCTGCAGGGTCCCAAAGAGTGAGGATGGATCTGGGGTCAAATGCGTCAACCCACTCTCTCACTGAGAGCTGCTATAGGAAAGGACGGATGTGCATTGGCGCCTATGGTATTCAAGACAACATATTAAGACATGGATTTATTTTAACTCCCTATGGTTTGATGCTATAAGGCAGAAAGATAAAATCTATACCCTGTGGTTTCTTTGCTCTTATTTTTTACAGTGTATTCATTCCTTCTGACCATCTTGGACATATATGGGCTTCTCTCTAGTGAAAGTGGAAAAACATATTCTTGTTGATCTATTTCTAGTACGGTTGCTATGCTAAACTATCGTCAGGCATCTTATTAAAATCAATTCAGTGTTTGAGATTTCATTCTCTTTAATACTGTGGCATTACTGTTCTTTCTGAAAATGTTCCAGGATTTATGAGTCTATTTAAAAGTTTCTTGTGAAGTGTTAGTAATATATTTCTCATCTATTTAAGGAACATATTAAACTAGGTACATAGAGATTTGGGTAAATGTTGTCATTTTTTCACTGAATTCATTTGTGGGTAGGTGGTAAAGGTGTTTAATACTATGTTTAAGAATAGTTTGGGGTTATTTTTGTGTGATGTCCGCATCGACCAAAACATATTGTGGTGAATAAGATGATTGACAGTTTTTTATTTTAATTACCACAGCTCATAGTTAGAAGACTCCTTGACACAGAAATTGAGTGACCTGGATTTTTCTAAAGAAAATGGAGGCTTTACAACATTCACTGTTGAAGCAATAAACCGCGTACCTGGATTGTTTGTGTTGTTGCCGATGTAGCCAGACCAGCAGGACACATCAGCTGTTTCCACAGTGGAGTGCGTAAACTGCATCACGCTGTGCAGCTTTTATTTTGATTCTCAGCACTGGGGTCATAGAATAAAGCTTGGAGAGATCTGGCCCGTTTACAAGGGTTTCTAAGAAACAGAAGTTAGTAAGCACAAGGAGGCAGAGCTGTGTTTAACACAAAGATTGACTTGCACTTTGGGTGACTAGTCTAATGCTGCATCTTACGCTGAAGGAGGGGAACCTGCTGGGGTTGGGAATTCATAATGGCAAGGGAAGGCACAGAGCAGGGAGAGCACTGATTCTAGGTCATACATCGGGCCTTTTGCTTTCAGAACTGATGCTCATTGAGTCTTCCCACTGACCCTACAGGGGACAGATTATTACCTCTATTTTATAGATGAGAAACCAGCCTCTGGGGAGCATGTGGCTCCTGGCAACGTAAGACTGAGGTAGCCTTGATGATTAAAGACAGTGTTTTAAAGGATGTGGAAATGCAGTGGTCCCTGTTTCTCAGGAGGAAGAATACCCACTGCATTTAAAAAAGATACACAGTAGGTTCACAGAATATGAGCCCTGCTTTGCTGATGATTTTCAGATGCACAGTGCAGTGTCGTTAGCTCTAAGCATAATGTTCCAGAGTAGATCCCTAGAACTTCCTTGTTTTGCATAGGTTGATTTTCAAACCCAGCAAACAGCCACTCTCCAGAGGGCTGTGCACCTGGAACTGAATCCTGATCCTCCATCAGTGTCTTTGTTGGTTTGATGCTTTGATCAGGTAGAGGAAAGGAGGTGCCTCAGGAATGCTGAGCTTGGTGACCATTAAGTCATGAAGGCCAGAAGACCTTGGGAATGCACTTGTTGCAAAAATAGCCAGCTCCTCTATTCAGATGCTCAGATTGTTAATGAGCTGTTTTGCTAATCAAGGTGAGAGAAAGGAGATTATAATTTATGACCACCACAGATTCTGTTCCTTTTAGGTTACAGGTCCTCACTTGAAAGTGGTAACATGTTCTTAGTCATGTTTGTTTGAGGCTGTCCCCACATGGAAGGTGGCAGACAGCAGCACTTTCCTGGCCATTTGAAAAGCCTGTGCATGAAATCAGATGATCCTGTGAGCTCTGGCCTCACTCTTGGAACTGTGAGTAGGTCCCGCACTAGCAGACAGCCCCCAGCACATGGATGAGCCAAGGAACTGTGCACAAGTGTCCTCTCTACTTTCTTTTTTTGGGGGAGACAGAATCTCACTTTGTAGTTCAGGCTGACCCTGAGCTTAGCCTTGAACTCACAGCAATCCTCCTGCCTCTGACCCCCAAGTGCTGGGATTACAGGCGTGAGCCACCATGCCCTACATTGTGGTATGTGGTTCTGATTGCTGGTGGACATGTCTCTATGCCTGGCACTGTTGTATGTAGTTACTAGGGATCAGATCAGGGCCTTTGCACTTGCAAGGCAGGCACTGGAACCACTGAGCTAAATCCCTGTCCTCTGTACTTTCTCTGGGCACTGTGCCCAGTTCCTTGGGTGGAACACTGAACCTTCCAGATTGGAGTTTGGTTGCTCTGGGGCCACAGTTCTATAAACTTAACCACCCTAGACAGGGGTGTTTATCATGGCCCTGTCGCCAAACTCTGGCAGGGGAAGTTTGTCCCAGCCTTCACCTGCACATCTCACCCAGTAGTTCTCTCTTCCTTTTTTGCACAGTGCTCAGTTTTCAAAGTGACTTGGTGCTGTTTTGTTTTGCGTTTTACAAGGTGCTTAGGAGTCTTCAGCAGGCTGCAGAGCACTGGCGTGGACTTTGGTGAATGAGGACAGTGCTGGGAGACATCAGAATGGTGCCTCACTCTGGCTGCCTTTCATGGTCTTAGCTTGGACAGCATTCTTAAACAAGATGGACTTCAATTCCTCCGTCTTTTACCTGGAACAGTAGTGGCATTCATCCCTTGCGTACTTTCTGAACTTGTATAGATGGGACAAAGAGCACATGCGCGACTCTGGAGAACTCTTCATGTACTAGAGATGCTGCATTTGTGAATATCCCTACATGAGTTAAGTCAGTGAAGACTGGGTCCTTATGGCCTTCACAGGCTTGTAAGTAGTCACAAAATCATAGAAAGGAATTTTAGTGTAAGGAGAGAGAGAAGGAGGGAAGGAGGTGGGCATAAGAGAGAGAGGGAAGTGGGGGAGACTGAAAACAAAGAAAAAAAATAAAAACCTAAGACTTGCTTTTGAAATTAGCAATGCAATACCTAGAAAAATCTTGAAGTACTAATTTTTTTCACCATATGATGTACAGAGATTGAGCTTTTCATTAGTTTTTTTAAAGGTTCTCTTAATTAAAAAATAGAGCGGAACCTGCTTCCTCAATTCTGGTCGTCTCCTAGTACGTGGGGGTTGGTTCAGGAGCCCCCTCCGGATACTGAAGTTCTGGTGCAATTTTTGTAAATGTGTTTTTAGCCCATGGTTTATAGAATCTGTGAATGTGGAACTGATGGACTTGGCTTACTATGTATGTTTGTAAAAATCAGTCATGAAAATATAAACCAAGTTATTTCAGAACGGTGACTACGAAGTCACTTTTTTTCTATTTTATGTTAGTGTCAGTTCATGTGATATAATATCAATAATCACGCTTTCCCGAGTCCTCACTAAACAGGAGGCTATGCTGAGTTGTGCCCATCTGCTGCCTGATTACTGTGCACTGTACCCTGTGACGTGGGCAGGACTCTCATATCCACCTTGTGGTGAGGATGTCTAGAAAAGTTACACAACTTAAAAGGACCGTCTTTTCTCTAATATGAGAAAATGAAGATATAAATGAGTTCTAGAATATATAGTAGATATTGTGAAATAGAAAATATTCAGAAGGAAATGGGATGAAGCGGTAACTAACAAGGGGGGAAATAATGTGATGGTGATAAAAAAGGAAACAAAGCTTATGTATATAGGGAGTGAGGAGTTATGTATATAGGTGGATGGGGGAGTGGGAAAAATGACAAGTTGTGTCATAATGGTACAAACTCTCAATGTTGAATGCGATGAGGATGTGTATACATAATGTACCAATACAGATTTGAACTTTAAAAAAAGGACTGTCCTTGAATCACCACAGTGAGGACTCAGATTCAAACACCATGGACTCGGAGTCCACGTTCTCGGCCAGTTTTCCTGGAGAAGCCTGGTGAGGCTCCATTTGCTAAGCCCCCAGGTGATATTGTCGTGCTCACCAGACCTTCGCCCAACCTCCATGCTGATGAAGGGACATGGCGCCGGCACCGCGAGGATGTGAGCTCACCGCACCTCCCCGTGCTTCGCTTCTGTCATGCGCACCCGAGCCCTGGGTTTTCTGGCCCCTCCTCACTCCTCGACACTCGCACCACATCCTGTGCTGTGTTCCCGGCTCGCCAACTTGCATTTCCTCACACAGTTGCCCACACTTGGACTCCTTACCAATCTGGTCATCTGGCCCGGTGAGGAAGACAGAGACTGTTTTATTCTGTTGTGCTGTTTTATCAAAAACCTAGGCTGCACTGAGCTGACAACAGCATGCTGAACCAGTCTGTAAAAACATTGCACACATGCAGTGTTGTGAAAATCGTGTGTGTTTCTGATAATTCTTTCCCTGGCATCAAAGGTACTCAATCTCCAAAGACTCGTGGGCTATATTATATCAATAGGGTAACATATTATGCAGCTTGGAACTCCTGGAAAAGTTCCCACCAGTTACACTGTAGCGTCACAGTACAGAGCGCGACAGCACGGCTGAGCTGTGATTTGTGCTGACAGCGCCCCCGCAGTCGCAGCAAAGATGTCATAAAATGATCCAACTTCCATTAGAAAATAATGACTATCTTGGTTAAGCAACATTTTTTAAAATTAAATAGCAACAATTCCTAGTAATCAGAGAGCCTATTAGCCATGAAATGTAATTCCAGTATCAGAGACTATTCACTTATCAAAAATGGGAGTCAAATAATTGTGGGTGGAATTTACATTCCCACATCAGGATTAGCGTTAAATATTTTGGAAATGGCAACAGGGTATAGCTGGAGAAATTTGGCATTTTACAATTTCAGTAGCAAGTTAGGCTGGTGATTAATATAAGGCAAGCATTAATTTATGAGGCATGATATTTCTTCTTTATTCAGCTAAGAATCCAGAACTCTGTAGAGCAATGGACTAGCTTCTACTTGGTTTCCACTTTTCCAAGCTTGATTTCACTTGTTTCCAAGTGTCTATCAGTTGTCTTGATGGGAGGTGAGAAATCCTTATTATGATTTAGCTTTACCTTGGGGATGGAGGTGGTCTGGGTCCGAGGTGTGAGCCATCGGATGACTGTTTACCTTTCTGCTTGACAGTCCCAGTCTTGGGGCAGAAGAGGAAAATACTCACCGACTCCCTTCTGCTGTGCCTGGTGTCAGGTAACCTAGACAGAGTTTTTGGAAGTGGGTGCTAATTAGACCATTGAAAATTAAACTTTCTCCCACGGTAAGTGGCAAAAGGATAGGAGAGGGTTTAATTTCACACAGAGGTCTGTTCATGCTTAAAGGAGTTGTCCTTTTTTTAAGATCCACTCTGTAGAGATAGAATTTCGTCCAGTTTTAAGTGGGTATATGGATCTGGTGTTGATGTTTATTTTTAGATTCCTTCCAGTGCATTTTTAAGACAATGGAAACTTAGAAATTCATGTTTTGTATATGTAGCCATGATTGTCTTTAGGTGATGCATATCTAACATAAGAGCTGGGTTATCAGATGCAGACATGCATATATGTGTAAGTATATATGTACAGTTGACCTAAATACAGATATTTCTATATGCACACACAAATACACATATTTCCACACATATCTATCATACATATCAGGGGCAGGTCAAGTTTCTTTGCATCTCTCTGATCATGGAGCTTGAATTGTAATTGAAAATCTCTTATGTGGCAACACCTGTGTCTCTCTTCATCCTGGGTAGAGAACAGCACATTGGAGCACACGGTGTCCAAGACAGCTGGTATCAGGCAGAATGCTTCGCAGATGGAAAGCCCAGAGGCAGGCTCTTCAGAGAACAAGACAGAAGAGGATCCACCCACTGTCACACACAGAAGGATCGAGCCAGGCCATGAGCTGCTTCCAGTCTCTTCTCCCTCCTCATCCTCCACCTCTTCTTCCTCTCTCTCTCTCTCTCTGTCTCGGTCTTTCAGTACTGAAGGTTGAATCCAGAGCCTTCACACTGAGCTGCAACCCATGTTTTTCTTTTTTGTCTTGAGTCAGGGTCTTACTGAATTGCTAAGTTGCTCAGGCTGGGCTCAAATTTGTGTTTCTTCTACCCCCACCTTCCAGGGTGCTGCGATGCCAACCTGTACCATCACGCCCTGCCTGTCACTTTTTAAACAATATAACCCAAATCAATTCTGAATCCCACTCTGAGCTAAGGTGAACAGCTAAACGTGTTTATTTTTTTTCCAGAAAGGACAGTAACCAACATTATATTTGCTTTCTGATGTGGATACCTCTCCCAGCTTCTCCTGTAAATCTGTTCATTCCATGGCATCCAGCTCAGAGCCTACCTGCTCACATGCTTGCTAAAGCCACCATGGGGACCCATTTGTGGGGAGACTTTCTCTCATTTGTGTGCTGCAGCTACTCCAAACACATCCTGTTCTCAGCAACAGAGGTTATTTTTGCATTAGTCTCGAACAACACTCCTCAAACTATCTGTAGGTGGTTAGTGTATCACAAAGTGCTCCTGGATGGACAGCAGACTATGACAAAGAGGTGCTTTCTACCTCTCTGTAATCCTCCCTCCCTCTCTCCTCTCCTCCTTTCTTTCTCTTTCATTTCATAGGGGAAAATGGGTGGGCTACTAGTGCATGCCTTTTATGAAATTACATTGTACTTTATCCTTTGCAAACTCAAAGGTTGGAGTTGAAGATGATCCAGTTCAACTTTGTTATTTTACAGTTAACAAAACTAGCTTAGAGAGATGAATGGACTCAGGTAAGTCAAACAGCATCAATAGTGCTACAAGAGCTAGGCCTTTTGAGCAAAAGGATGCTTCATTTTGAGGCAGTTAGAAGAACAGCGTGCAGCAGAAGAATCCAGAATGTGTTTCTGCCCACCCAAAATAATCTTGGTTAATGTGGAGGATTATACTGATTTTTGAATGGGAAAGCAAAAATTATAAACAATAAAGATAAACAATTTGAATACCAATGCATTTATTAAAAATTTAAATTTGTAGATTACGTTTACTGACCTTGCATTCATTTCCAATGACAGTGGCAATCAGAACTGAAATTTTAAAACTAAGTCTAACTAGGTTCTTTCTTATTTAGCTTTATAGTTTGGAATTATCCAGGCATGTAAATTTCCAAGTATGATGTCAAAAAATTGAATAGAAAGTTTCATAAATGTCTTAAGAAAATTATGATTTTAGGTTATTGGAGTTACTGATCATTGTCTTATCCAGAGTTTTTTGTTTTGTTTTGAGACAGGGTCTCGCTTTGTAGTTCATACTGGCCCTGAACTCACAGTAACCCTCCTGCCTCAGCTTCCCTAGTGCTGGGATTATAGGCCTGCACCACCACACCTGACTTGTGCATTCATTCATTCATTCATTCATTTTTGCTTATGAGGATTGAACTCTGAACCTTGCACTTTTTTTTTTTTTTTTGAGACAGGGTTTCATTTTGTAGTTCAGGCTGTCTCTGAGCTCACTATGTATCCCAGGCCAGACCCAAACTCACCACAATCCACCTGTCTCTGCCTCCTCATTGCTGGGATGACAGGCATGAGCCACCATGCCCTGCCCAGCATTGTGGTATGTTGTACTGGGGATCGAACACAGGTCCTTGCATTTACCAGGCAGACACTGGAACCACTGAGCTAAATCCCTAGCCCTCTGATCCCAATGTTTTAAAACAGTTAGTAGTACACTGAAGTTAGTCATATTGCATTTCCCCTGTTGTTTACTCTTCTTCTTAATTTAGTGGGTTCATGTGGGAGACAGAGTGTGTACTGCATGAGTATGGCCATGGCCGTGGAAGACTGACTTTGCTCGTATCATAACTCACTGTGGTTAGGGACTTACTAGCATCAGGAACGTGAGAGACACTGTCCCTCTCTTCCATTTTCAAGTGAGAAATGCTCAGAGTTTTTCAACTACTATTTTTCTAAGCCACTTGAGTGGCTTAGAAAAGCACCTATATTATTCAATATATTCAATATATGCGATACATGCACCATATTTTCTTACGATATTTTCTGTCATTTGATTTTTATTTGTTCTAAATATTAAGGGAAAGTCAATTCTAGGTCAAAATATTTTGAATAAAACTTGAGAAAAATACTTTGAGTAATAATTATATAATAAGATGTAAACTGACACATGATGACAGTATTTACAGGGCATTTTATTACAGATTTTTTTCTAACAAGGTACAAAACTTTGCTGTTATTTTTATTCTACTGTCTTGATCATTATGTATGTAGACAGTTTCTTCCTTGATTATTTAAAATGTATGGGAATCCATGGCAGTGTCTTTGGTCCCTAGGAAATAAATGATGTCGTTAAAATAACATTAGGACTTTGAGCTTCTCAAATCCAGAATTATTAACTTTAAGTGAGGACAGTGGCATGGCAGAAAATGTTAATGATTCTTTTAGCACTTAATTCCGTGTTGTGAGAGGGTTCTTTTGTAAAAACTACACTATCTGTTGATAGTACCCTAAGGAAAAGCAAAATAAGCAAGCTCAGCTCCTGAACCCTGGGTTTCTTTACCTCTGCCACTGCTGCTCAACTTAGGAAAATACTGAAGTTGGGTGGCCGCCTTTCCTTTGCCTTTTGTTCTTGTAGTGCGCTCATTATTTAGTGATGAGTATCTTTGTGTTCTGGGCGGTCATTCTAAGTTAGAATAGTGTGACACATAGCTTGTGTCACAGGCCTGATCTGCACATTTTCAGTTCTGATTAATTACTCTCTGGGCATAGTAGTATTTCCTCGTGTAATTTCTGCACACTTGAGAGCAGCATCGAGTTCCTACCACACGTGGACCCCAGGAGAGGCAGGTGTAATGTACTGTTGTATCCCCAGGCTATGGTTTTGCTTTACATTAAATAATTTTGACTGTCAAACAGTGGCAAGAGAAGACCACAGGGACAAAGAGCATAAACCCTGTATGCGCTCGTAGCCCACAGGTGTTTTTACTGATTTTTTCCTACAGTATAGTAGTCATTATCCGTGATATCTTAGGTCTCTTCCTCAAGGACAATTTTCTTCCAGTAAATCCTGGAAAATGGCTTCAATTATGAGGTTGTTGCTTTCTTTTTCAGGCTTTGGTTTTGTCACCTGCCTTCGGCATCGGACCTCAGAGGTTGTGCTGCTTTTTCCCCGGTGTTCGGGTGGCCCAGATGTTTCATGCATGCCCCTCCTGCATTTTTCCTGGATAAATATCGTTCCTTCATGGTCCAATGACCCTCCCCCCCCCACTGCTGTTGGCATTATTGATCACCTAAAGTTCCTCTTTTGTGCCCTTCCCTCTTTTTTTAATTGGAAGGTAGCTGCCAAATAGCTCTCTGACATTTTCTTTTATTTTGTACTGGAAATTATTTTCTAAGAGCACTATTCTAGGGAGCTTTTAGACTTCCTGTTACTTTCCGAGATGATACATTTTATGGGAGGTTTTCTGTATATTGTCTCTGTGATGAAGAAAACTCATTCCAGACATCGATGGTCTACAGGAGCTTTTGCACCCTCTCTGCATCACCTGGGTGCTGGTCGAATTCTCCTTTCTGATCCGCAGAGGAAGAGTAGGTAGAGATCAGTAGCACACAGCCCCATTCCAAACCACTGAGCTGTCACGCCACCAGTGTGACCCCGCTGGTGTGAGGTGCACTCACCTATGACCATCTGCCCACCTGAGCCCATAGCGTCCATGCATTTACTAATCACAGTCTAGCACTTCTTCTTCTCCTACTGTGTTTAATATTCTTATAGTCTCTACCATCTGCCATCTCTTACCACACACACTCATCAGCAATGTGCAGATTTCTTTTCTGGCTATTTTGTCCGACATTCTCTCTCTCAGCAGATATGCTGACATATGTACCAAAGTGGGGCAGAAAGGGATGCAGACTCTTTATTTCTCTTAGAGATTAGGCCTTAGAACACACACACAGGCATGTCCTTAAACTCAGAATTCCACTCTTCTCATCACTCCTATCTGATGTTGCAGTTAAATTTTTCCTTTGTGTGTTATTCTTCTAATTTATCCTGTTAAATTATTATATTATAAGCTACAGAACATGGTGTATTTTCAGCACATGTTGTTGGCTGGATGAATGGATGCATAGATGAGTGGGCAGAGGGACAGATGGTCATTTAGAGTTCTCATTGGTAATGGGATATGTGCTACTGGTCTGCAGGGTACAGTGTGGTGATAAGACAGAAGGCGTTCCTACCCTCCGTTCCACTGGCTTAATTCAACATTTCCCAGTCAAGAGATCCTGAGCGTTCACCACGGTTGGGTTTTCCTTTCTTACCTGCCTTCATAGCTGTTTTGGTAGAATGGCGAGAGATGTTGTCCTAACCTGCCATGTAGATACTGACTTAGACTCCAGGACTTCCATTCTTGTTTTCGTCAGTCTCTCCCTCTTGGCGTGTCTCTCATGGCTCCTTCTCCATCCTCTGTTGAACTACCCCTCCTCCTGCTTAAAGTCTTCTCTCTACACTTTAGTCCTAAACAGGTCTTTAGCCACAACCCATGCCTAACTACTGTTTTTGTTCTGTTCTGTCAAATATTTGGTTCTTTAACTTTGCAAGGAAGTCGTATATATATATATATATATATATATATATATATATATATATATATATACAGATTCTATATCTATATCTAGATATAGAATCTATAGATTCTATAGTATCTATATCTATACATATATGTATATCTAGATATATCTATAGATTCTATATCTATACAGATATAGAAATCTACAGATTTCTGGAAGGAATGGGAAAGTTTTAGGCTGTGATCAATTTAAGGTCCATTTACTGGCAGCAAAATAAAGCAGTATATCTAGAATTCTTCAAATTGATATTTATCTGTCTCCGTCTAGCTTTAGCTATTTTAATAGAGACATAACTTTTACTACCAGAAACTATAGATAGTAATTGATTTTTAGCTTCCTATTTCAGAAACTACAGATAGAAGGATATTAATTTTTAAGAGGCCACTCAGTCAGAAAATGCATTTTTCACTTACCTTAGTAGAAAGAGCCATGGTGTGGATACCAGAAAACCAGAGGACCAGATTGGTGTCTGCTGCTCACAGTGTGAATTGAGTCGTTACCTGCTGGGAATCTCCATTCATCTGTATCTAAAATAGCATTGTTTTCCATCTTCTTCTTGTGCTAAGTCTCCTATCCTGTGAGGCTGACTTCTCTTATAGGTATTAAATGTAAACCTCAACGTCTGATAAGAAGCTATATGACAGGTGCTGGTATTATAGTTTAAGAACTGGCTGCTGAGTGTTTGTGATTGTGACCATTGTTCTCAAATCAGTGTTGGTAAGCATGGACTCAATGTTCCTTTTAAAAAGGTGGTTTTAATTTCAGATCAGCAAATCTCATTTTAACTACCTTTTTATTCTGAAAAACAAATGGTCCAGTTTTTACATAACTACAAAAATAGCTGCTAAATTAACTGAACCAGTTTTTAAATTCTTGCTTATTTTAAAAAGAGACCATTATTAATGAGACAGGATTGTTTGTCTTGGTGCCTCTCTGTGATCACTCAGCTGTCTGTCCTACCTCCATGTTCTTCAGAGCTACTGAATTAAGATCAAACTGAGCTCAGAGTTCTCACCACATCGTGACAATACATAGGTTCTGCTGATAATCATTACTGTGACTGCAGTAACCAGGCATCGCTACTTTGGCTGAATTTGGTTAATCCACCAATGTGTGTTTTTCTTTCCTAACTCTATCCTAGTATTTCTACTTTGATATCTATTTGGAATCATTTTTGTTTCTGATCAAAACCCTTCTATTCCCTTTGAAGCTTTTTAAATGGTTTTGCATAGTGTTGAATGTTCTTTGATGCATTTTTCAGCTTTGAAAGATTTTCTTCGATAACTTCTTTGCTTCTTTTTTCAGTATCTATTTTGTTCTTTCTTGTGAAAATTCCAATTATAAATATGGAAGTCCTATAATGTTATGCATCTAGTATTTCTATTATTTCATATCTACTCTGCTCTTTGAGAACCTGTCAGATGAATCATTACTTCACTCATTTAAGTTTCTTCATGATCTGTTTAGTTCTATTTAATCTATTAGGGTTATAGATTATATATGATATCTTTTCAACCATACAGTTACTGTATCGAAGAATAATTATCTTCGAACTAACCATCTTCCCATACACTGGAAAAATTGTAAAAATTTACAAGAAATTAAATTTGTACACACTTGGCTATAATCAAGCTAGAGTCGGAATGGATATTATCTGAGGCTGAGGTGATACTGCGAAACTTGCTTTAAAATTCCTGCCTTCATTTTTAACTCCAAACAAAATTTTACTATTAAACTTAGCTTGTTATGATAAAGTATTAAAATGCGATACTCGTATTCATGCAGTGGATACATTTGGCTAGAATGTAAAATTCTCTTCTGGACCCTCAGAAGGCAGGTCTTCTCACCAGGGAGAAAAAAGAAAAAAGACTGAATCCAATAATTGCCTAGAAAAGAAGTGTCTGTAGGAGCTGAGAGCAATTCATTCTCAAAATCGGTGGTGTGTATTCTGAAAACTTGCCTGTAAGAAATAATCTGTGTTAATTTTTTGCCTATGATATGGGAAATAATGCATTGCTATTACCTAGGAATTCAGTGGCCCTTTGATACCTTGTGAACCAATAGGACTTCTTCATGATTTAAATGTAGCTGGCAGCACCAACATATGTACAGTCATAGGTTTCTGCTGGGAAAAGACTGTTCCATTTAGTGTTTTGTGAAAGATGAAATCTCATTCTTATTTTCTAGGGATGAATGACAAATAGAAGTGGCATGATATTGTCATGAGGAAGGTGCAAGTTAGGCAACTGCAGTGTTGTGTAAAGTGAATTTTTGGTTTGTTTCAGTCATGGTGAAAAACAGAAGGGTAGGTAGAAATGGTCATGAAGGATTTGCTGTCTACCTGTCCAGAGACCACATTCCATTTAGTCTTTCCTGAAAAAAATCTTCATCAGTATCAGAAATATCCTTTCAGATGATTAAATCCTGCCATCAGCCTCGGGGAAGGGGAGCACTAATCTTTCCCCTGGTTCTTATCAATCGACCATACCTCCTTCATTTATTGTTCCTCCCTGAGATTCCTTGACAGCCAACCAGAGCCCAGGACCTGCCCTGGTCACCAGAGATGCAGGAGAATCGGGCTGACATTTCTGATCATATCTGGGACATCGAGGAGCAAAGCTGACATAGAGTCTGATTGTACTGAGCTGCCAGCACTGAAGCAGTGTGTATTTTTGCCTGCCGTGTTCTCAGTATCTACTGAGCTATTCTATATTTGTCCTGTGCTCTATTTTAAGGATAACATGTAGACACATAAAAAAGATTTGAGTTGAGCAGAGGAAACTGATTAAGAGGATGGATAATTCTTAATATGAAATTAATCATGTGTGGCTTAGCTCCTATAGTAAGTGAAGATCATACTAGTGCCATACCAATAGCTGGAAAATACAAACAGGAATACATTGATCAGTGAGATTTGCCTAAATGTAAGGAAGACCCATGGAAACTAATTATGGCAGGGAAATTCCAGGAAAGCAGAAAAAGTATCTTTCTTCCAGGAAAATATAGAGCTATGTTATAAGAAAAGATTTACAACTGCACAAGAATATAGGAAATAAAATACTAACAATTTACTTTTTCATTCATTAATTTGCCAAATGCTTTAGGTCATTCACATATTTAACATTATCTTTGGTTTTATGTGCTCATTCATTTTATTCATTTATTTATTCAACAGATATTTCTAAGCATTCTTGTGTTTAAAGAATTACAGTTTTCAATGTTTTAAAGTATTTAAGGCAGTATTAGAGGATATTATCAATAGTCTGAAATGTCAGGATTTCAGCATGATAAAATCTCAGTTCTCATTAAAATGAGATCCAGATTTATTACCAGCAGAAAGGACAGGTTTGCAGTGACAGAGTGGATGGTTGGTTGTTGAGGGAGTGGCCAAGATTCATGTAATCATGCGGAGATCCATGGACTGCCCTCTCCATAGTCCGATTAGAGAGTAGGGGTGGAGATGAGGTGGGAAAGAAATAACCTTTTCTTAAATACTCAGGTTCCATACAGACACAGATTATTGCTGCCTGTTGTTGAGAATTTACTGGCTGGACTTACTCGATCACCACCCAGGCTGGCAAACAAAGCCCCCTTCCCAGCAGCATCCATGTACTTTGAAGCAAGCACTTTTTTTTCATGGACCCGTAACTCAGTAAAACAGACGCAAATCCCCCCCTTTGGGGTTGTACATTTTAGCTGGAAGAATTTGATAATAAAAATAAAGTGCTAAGTGTAAGCAATACTTTTTCATGTTGGAGATACGTAAAGCTGGGAAGAAGTATAGTAAGCTCCAGTTATATAGTTTTAAACAGATAATCTAGAAATAGCTCAGCAGAAAGGAAGTCCTGTGTAAGTGGCTGGATAAGGTCAGAATGTGGACCGTGTGGCGTCTCGGGGGGAAGCATTTCTGGAGATGGATCAGCAGATGCGAAGAGTATCAGATGGGGCTGCGTCTGGAATGCCTGTGTCAGAAACAAGCGGTTGACGGAAGCAGGAGGAAAAGTAAAGGAGGGAGAGTGGCAGATGAAGACAGAAAAATAAGTTTTGATGTTTCAGAGGACTAAGATGCATTCAGTTTGGGGCTTCATAGCAGGAGGCTGGAGGAAGTCATTAGAGGGTCATTAGCAGTGAAGTGAAAGATTTGATTTATGTTTTAAAAGTATTACTCTAGTTCTGTTGCAGACAGACTGGTGCAATAGGGCAGGAGCAGGGAAATCAGTAGAGAGCTTTCTCAGTTGCTGAGGTGAGACACGATGGCGACTTAGCCCGGAGGTCCTGAGGAGCAGCTGAGGTCCGGTGCATTTCACGTAGACAGCCGGGGGATCAGCTGCTGGTGATGAGTGGTGATGAGTTGTGCAGGAGGTGAGACAAGAGTGAGGCGAGACTTCAGGGTAGAAAGATCAGAAGGAGAGAAGTTCCTTAACTGAGAAGGAGGCGGGGAGAGCTCTCACTCAGGTGTGGGAAACCGTATCACAAACCTGATTGAGAGTGAGCTTTAGAGATCAAACTGAAATAAGTAGACAGCTACATGTGTGCTTTTGTCTCTTACTGGTCTGGGCAGGGTACCTAAGGAATATGTCCTGATATCCAGGTCTGAGGGCCCCGACATTTAGGGTAAGGACATGTGGAGGAATCAGCCAAGAACAGAAAAGGAAGGTCAAGAAATGGAAATCAGGACTGTCTGTCTTGCATTGAGGAAGCCAAGAAAGACAAGTACTTTAAGGAGGGAATGAGTCTCAGTGTCATCTGCCGCTCACAGGTCAAACAAAATGAGAAGAGAAGGCTCTAAAGTAGAAGTCAGTGGTAACGTCGGCAAAGAGCAATTTAAATTGGGGATGGGTAAGAAAACTGACTGGAGTGGAGGAGAGAAACATGAAAGAAAACACATGGGTGTCCATATCATATTTATTTGAGGAATTTTTTCCCCATAAAATGGAGCAAATAAGTGGAATATCAATTAGGACAGGAAGAGGGGCAGACAAAGAATGACTTAAAAAAAACCTGGGAATGATAATGGTGTGTTTGTAGAGATTGAGGAAGAATTATAATGTAAGAAAGAGGAAGGAAATTTAAAAGCTGCAGTCTTCACTGGTGAGAAAGATCGGATCGTGTACACTACTGAAGGGCTTGATGCAAACAGGGGTTTATTGCTAAGGGTGCAGGATTTAGAGACACAGGTTAGGCTGTGGGTGATATTCTG
>PVIR01021834.1:0-28938 GCA_004026965.1 Petromus typicus
TGAGCCACCACATCTGGCATTGTGTTATGTGGTATGGATTGCTGTGGGCATGAGTCACTACGCCCAGTATTGTTCTATGTGGTTATCAGAAATCAACCTGGGCCCTTGTGCTTGCAAGGCAGGTGCCAGAACCACTGAGCTAAATCACTGGCCCAATAATATATTAATTATAAATACATGTGACCAAAGTTAATCAAGAACAATGGTAGAAACAGAATAATGCCACAAAATATCTTAGATATTGATTGAAAAGACCAGATCTCCATACCATATTTTCTGGACACTTTTTACAAATAATAGATCCTCCATTATTAGAAGTCATTTGAAATCCTGGTAAACACACACATGAAGTTCCTAAAAGAAAGGAGCAAATTTTGTCCTTGATAAACAAAAACAGAACTGCAAGACAGTCAATCTTAAGACTTTTAGGAGCAGTACTGTACAGTGTTATTAACAAGATACTGGAACTAGTACTGTCTGGGTTCAAGTCCAGAATGCATTCCTTGGCTTCCAACATTAGTTTTCCGACTGGAGCAGTACTGTACAGTGTTATTAACAAGATACTGGAACTAGTACTGTCTGGGTTCAAGTCCAGAATGCATTCCTTGGCTTCCAACATTAGTTTTCCGACTAAGCTGAGTGACACTGAGATAGTTACTGAATCCTGTGCCATGACTGGTTCTACAGTGAAATAGAAAAATTTAATAGTACATGCTCATAGGGTTAGTGTGAGTTTTAAATTAGTTATTATATGTAAAGCTCTCCCCAGGTCTGACACACAGCTTGTATTACATTGTCACTGTTTTAATTTCAAGCATAACTAAATTATTAAACTACTGAACTCTTAACATTATTAACTGTGAAAGGAAATTTTGCATTTCTAAGTGGCTAAATCATATATGAACATTCAATGAATTAAAAATTGACAAACTTTATTAGGAAAGAAAACTAATAACTTTCTCCCTCTCTTTGGAAAGCTAGTAAATGTTGTAAGATGATGACAACTGATCTAGCTGCACAGCAAAGACAGCATTGCCTGTGTGGCACACCCATAGCAATCTGTGTAGTACAATGCAACCAAAATCTAGATTCACAATTATACTGATATCGTATGTATTAAGAGTTTGAAATGCTTTCTCACTTATGTTTCTTTACCCAAACAAACTGATTGATCTTGGTAAGTTAAATGAAGATAAATCAGATTGACGGTGGCAGGATGTTAATACTGTACCAGGGATGGTGAATCTGTTAGAGTTTTCAGTAATACAAACAGCCTGCTGCAATATGTATGGGGAAAGTTCACCACCCCGTTAGACGACTGAGACTGAAAATACCTTAAAACTTCAATATATAGGGAAAAACTTATTGTGAGCACTTTATTGCACATTTTGGGTGGTAAATTAAATTTAAGACTTTAAGAGCAATCAGTGACACTCAACAATAAATGGGATAAATTCTACGAATTCTACTATAGAGGCAAACATATACTGGAGATTCAGAGGTAGAGTCTGAGGGGTAAAAAGATACGCGATCTCCCAGTCCCAATTCAGACGACACAGACTTCACAACTTGTCTGGGGATCAATTTTATTATTCGTATAATAAAAAGATAGCTCCAATTATGCTTAATTAAGGCCTCTTCCAGCTCTAAGTTTCTGGGATGGGAAAAAGCAAGACAAAGAGCTACTGACGTTTATAAGACTTAATTCACATTTGCTCCCCGGTCTCTACTGCCATCTGTACCTCTCTACCTCAGATTACTTCTTCTCTATTTATGTTCTATATTTGATAGGCACCTGTCTAGGAGCTGCCTTACAGACTTCTCCGGGTTTCCAACCACATTAGTTGTAACCTGGAGTCTAAGTTCGGCAGCTACGTTTTCAGAAGCGGCCCCAGAGCAGCACCACGGTGGGAGTGTCACGCTGGCGCCCATCTCACCTCCAGCGTCCCGCTTCTGGTTGGCGCCACACGAGACACAGGACAGCGCGGAGATGTCGAAGTACTGGTTGTGGCTGCAGGTCTCCGGCTGCTGGAAAGGTAAGGAGAAGGTCAGAGTCTGCGCGAAGCGAGGGAGGACCAGAAGGAGGAAGGCAAGCACAGCCTCGGCGCTTGACACAGGCCAGGCCGCCATGGCCACCCCGACCCCGCCAAGCGTTTCCATGGTGCTTAGGCCCGAGACTGCGCAGTCTCCCGTACCCCCGTCAGCCTCTGCGGCGACTCCGCTGAGCTGATTGGACAACTAGGTTCCGGAAATCCTTGCCCGCAGGCTTTAGTTGCTAGGTTACCAAGCTGTAGGTCGAGGCGGGGAAAGGCTAAGGATAGTGAACTTGTTGCGCAAGTGCAGCAACCGGCTGTTTGTTATCACTGAAAGTTTTAAATGGTTCGCCATCACTGGTAAAACAAAGTTGATGTTGGAGTCAGATGGCTAGTTAAATGGTATATTTTTTTAAATTCTAGGACTCAGTATTACTAGGGCATGAACCTAATGAAGAAAGGGCTGGAAGCAAACTAACACCAAAGAAAATATATGGTTATAAAACATTGAGAATATCCTTTCGGGGCCAGGGATTTAGCTCATTGGTTCCGGCACCTGCCTTGCAAGTGCAAGGTGCCGGGTTCGATCACTGGTAACCACATACTATAATGCTGGGCGTGGAGAGTCACTCCCACCAGCGATGAGAACCACATGCCACAGTGCCCCACCCTGAAGTAGTGGCTCTCGCAAGTATGATTTCATACTTAAATAATTACATCAACATTTCTCCAGTCTAATTTCCCCGTCATAGAAGACATGTCATGCATCTGAAAAGTTTTCAAAAAACAGTCAGGGGTAAAGAAGTAGCTCCGTGGTGGAGTGAATGCCTAGCATGCCCAAGGCCTGGACTGAATCCCCAGTGGAGCAAAAGAAACACACAGACCCCCCATAGATTTAAACTATGTAATGCTGGAGGATTCCCATGGGTCAAGAACTATCCTTGTTTCAAAAACTGGGCTTAAACTTGCCAAAGACTAAAGCTAGACTTATCCCTTTAACAATGTACCAAACTAAAATCAAAGTGGATTGGAGACCTAAATACTAAAATGGAAATACTAAACTTGCTGCGGTAAAACTGTTGAAGACATTGGCTTGGGGATAGACTTCATGAACAAAACCTGTATAGCATAAGAACTGGCAGAAGAAATCAACAAATGGTATCTCATCCTGTTAAAAAGTTTCTGCAGGGGCCAGGGATTTAGCTCAGTGGTTCCTGTGCCTGTCTTGCAAGGGCCCAGGTTCGATCCCCAGGTAACCACATACAATAGTGGGCTCATGCCCAACAGCAATCAGTATCACATATCACAGTACCAGGCGTGGTGGCTCACGCCTGTCATCCCAGCACTCAGGAGGCAGAGGCAGGAGGATTGCTGTGATGTGAGTTTGAGGCTGAGCTCAGGGCCAGCCTAAACTAGAAAGCGAGACCCTGTCTCAAAACAAACAAACAAACAAACAAAAAACAACACTGAGATTTAATCTCACTCCACAAAGAATTAGCCAGCAACAAATGCTGGTGTGGCTGCGAAGAAAAAGGAACCCTTTCCCACTGTTGGTGGGAGTGTAGACTCGTACAACCCCTGTGGAGATCAGTGTGGAAATTCCTTAAAAAACTAAGAATTAGAGGTCCCATTTGACCTGGCCACTCCTCTGCTATACAGCAAAGAATTTAAAGATTCATATCAGAGTGACATTATGTGCACCTACGCTTATAGCAGCTCAATTTGTGATAGCTAATTCTTGGAAACAATCAAAATGTCCATCAACTGGAGACTGGATAAAGAAGATGTGGTTCTTTTATAGAATGGAGTATTACTCTGCCATAAAAATGATAAGATTGAGTCATTCATTCTCAAGTGGATGTACCTTCAGGATATCCTCATAAATGAAATAAATAGGTCACAGATGTATAAATATCATATTTTTTCTCTGGTATGAGAAAATGAAGATGTAAATGAGTTGTATGTATATAGTAGATATTGTGACATAGAAAATATTTAAAAGGAAATGGGGTGTAGGGGTAAGTAATGAGGGGAAAATAATGTGATGGTAATAAGAAAAAAAACATGTACATAGTGGCAGTAGGTTGTAGGGTGAGTACAGGTGGGAAAAAATGAAAATTAAGTTGTATCATATACTGGTATAAATTCTCAATGTTGAATGGGATCATGATGTGTATATATAATGTAATATTAAAAATTTGAATTTTAAAAAACTATCCTTGTTTTGAGCATAGAAAATTATGTACATAAGTAAGACATTGTTTTAAAATCAAATTTACATGTACACAGATATTGTTTTTCAAGTAGCCATCCTCAGAGGCTGTTAGTGCCAACATATTTTAGCATTACCTTCAGAGCCAGTTAATTGGTTATAAAAGAAAAATAATATTTAAATCTTACCTCGTTGTTTAATTTTATTCATACAATTGTTATATTTTGTCTTTCTTTCCCATAAAATCACCTGTTATATTTTTAAACTACCTTATTTATGTCATATACTAGCACAAATTCTCTATGTTGCATGTGATCATGATGTGTACATAAAATGTACTTAATTCATGGTATGTTTTTAAGAGAAGATGATTCCCACTCAGACAGTTTTTAAATTGTATCATTGTAAGTGTTCAATAATTGTTTGTGATTGAAATAATTTTCTTAGTGAGAATAAACAACAAAAAAAGAATAGCTTGAAATGGCTGTTTGCTTTCTTTAAAAAGTGCAAATTTTGTAATAATGTGATGCATCTGGAAAACACATCTAAGGAAATTGGGTAGCTGTAACTTTAGCCACCATTAGGCCTTTCTCAAAAGACCAGCATTCCCGCACACACTACTATCTATAACATAACAGGTGTATTTTCTGATAGTTTTTTTGTTGTTGTTGTTGTTGTTTTGTTTTTTTTTTTTGAGGCAAGGTCTTGCTTTGTGGTTAAGGCTAGCACTGAGCTCACCATGTAGCCCAGGCCAGCCTCGAGCTCACAACAACCCTCCTGCCTCAGCCTCCTAAATGCTGGGATTACAGGCGTGAACCACTACGCCTGGCATTGTGGTATGTGGTACTGATTGCTGGTGAGTGTGAGTCACCATGCCCAGCATTGTTTTATGTGGTTACCCAGGATGAATGCATGACCTTGCAGTTGCAAGGCAGGCACTGGAACCACTGAGCTAAATCCCCAGCCCTCTGAAAGTTATTCTTAAAAGACAAATTCTAAAAAAATGTTTTTGAGTAATTAATGTGTTGTTGGATTGGAAATTTCAAGAGGAATAACTTAAAATTTTTTCAATTATTTTGTACTGGGAAGAAGTAACTTACTTTTATGGATTTAAAAATATGATTGCATCAATATTAATGAAACAATGTGGTCAGAATAGTTGGGAAGAATTTTCAAAAGCTTCCTAGTGGCAAGTTTTAACTCTAGTCTTCCTCATGGGAAGTGTTACACCACTATATGTTCTATGCCAAGGATTAGGCTAGTTACTTTTTGCCTACTACGTAAGTAACAATAAAAAGAGCTCACATTCATGATGGTGTGTATATATGTGTGTCTGTGTGTTCCACACTCATCATTGTGCCAGGTATTTGGCAACATTAGTCTTAACTCTCCAAAATAACATTTTGAGGATGTATTATCTCTTATTTAGAAAAATAAGAGAATACTAAAAAACCTAAATTTTAGGAAGTGTTGGAACGAGAATTTATCCTATTCTAGCCAACTTCAAAATGTGTCATTTTTCACTATAGTAAGTGGCTCCTACATATAATAGAACTAGGGAAATTTCCACATATTCCACAAGTGTATTTTTTGTTAGTTCAGGCTGGCCCTGAACTCACTGTGTAGCTCAGGTAAGCCTGGAACTCACAGCAATCCTCCTGCCTCTGCCTCCCGAGTACTGGAATTACAGGCATGAGTTACCATGACTCACACTGTGGTATGTGGTTACCAGGGATTGAACTCGGGACCTTGCATGTGTGAGGCAGATGCCAGAAGCACTGAGCTAAATCCCCCACCCTACAAATGTATTTTTTAGTACCTTATGAGTCACATAATGTGGAATTTTAGTTGTCTAAGGCCTTTGGACAAAAAAGAAAAGTAGCCAGGAGCTAAAGATTGTCTATAGTAAAAAGACTAAAAATAGACAAACACAATCATTGAGGTACCTGTAGGTTCATTTGTGTAACTGTCCAAGAGGATAGCAGAAAAGAATGTTAACTAAAGCTTTTAAAGTTACTTTTTGAGGAGATGCCTGGCATACCTTGTTCTGGCCAAGCAGGTGCTGTCTGCTGAGCTACATCTCCGGCCCTAGGTAAAGCTTTCAAATATAAATTTAACAATATCAATAGAGATTACATTTGACAATATCATTAGAGATTCTTTTGAAAGTAACCAAAGTCCAGGTAGTTTAAGCCAGTTCCTAACAGTTTAAACAAAAATAAACATAAGGCTGGAGGTTGTTGATGTTTGCTCAGTGATATTAGTTTTCTCTGCAGCTTTGTGCCCCTTCTTTCTTAGTGCAATGTGACTGCCATAACCAGATATCAACATTTAGATCTCAAACAGGAAGGGAAGGAACCGAACTGGAAGTATTTCTTCAGTTTTCTTACACAAAGAAAACAAGTTCTTTTTGCCGTGTATTGTGCTAAACTCCTTATGTGCCTTTTCATTATTCTCAACAATCCTGTCAATGAGGAATGTAACCATTTTCATTCATCCAGTTTAGAAATGTCCAGTATTGTTCTGTTAAGCTATGTAACAGATAGAGGAAGAGATCTGGAGATTTGGAAAGAGCTGTTCCAAAGAAAGAGAACAGGTTAAACAAACATAGTACTTGCTGGGGCCAGTGATATAGTTCAGTGGTTCCTGGCGCCTGTCTTGCAAGCGCAAGGGCCCAGGTTCGATCCCCGGTGACCACATAACAATACTGGGTGTGGAGACTCACCTCAGCAGCAACCAGTACCACATACCACAGTGCCGGGCGTAGTGGCTCACACCTGTCATCCCAGCACTCGGGAGGCAGAGGCAGGAGGATTGCTGTGATGTGAGTTTGAGGCTGAGCTCAGGGCCAGCCTGAACCACAAAGCGAGACCCTGTCTCAAAAAACCTTAAAAAAAATAGTGCTTGCTTTTTGAACACTTGTTGAGATAAGCAATGGCCCACTCATTGCCTACAATATCAAAATGTACGAAGCAGTCTTCGGAAATATGCACTGTTATCATCCCTTCTATAGATATCTAAATGAAGGCCAGACTTTGGGTTTTACAAAAACAAATGAAACAAACAAAGATAACAGGAAGATCCCTACTTAAATCTTCAGCTAAAAATTCTCAGAGAATTCTATCCCTTTAGCTCTAGGGGCTGCTTAGCTGCAGTATACTGCCTCCTAATAATATAAATGCTCCAAAAAGTAGAGGTGAGATGTGGCAAGAGAGTGGAAAGAGAAGGCTTAAAATGGGGAAGAGATCTTTGGATTTGGTAATTGGGTGATCACTAGTTACCTTGCAGAGTACTGCTTCATTACAATGCTAGGGATAGAAGAAAATCACATAGCAGTAGTGAGAAAAAGGAGGCACCAGATAAAAACTGTTTTGAGAAGTACGGTTTCAAAAAGAAAACAAAAGCAGTGAATGAGCAAAATAGTTAAACTTTTAGAAGAGGTAATATGTCTATCAGTAAAGAAGTATTGATGGGTTAGGAGACATTACAAATAAAGAAAAATAATTGATTGTTATCGAGTAGGAAGGTATCAAGGGCTGTGATGAAGAATGAGAGGAGGACTCTTTCAGGAGTAAGATAATTCTTAGCATCTGAGAGAAAAGAACTATCAATGAGGCTATAAGGTAATCCAAGGTAGTAAACCAGTGTGGTGTGTTGTAATCACAGCACTTAGGAGGCTGAGGCTGGAGGATCCTCATGGCCTCCAGGGCAGCCTGTACTACATGGTGAGACCTTATCACGCTGCTCAAAAGGTAGTTTATGACTGTGAGGACATGCTCAGCCTCCGTCAGGCCACTTGACCAAGCCTAAAAAACAACATGCCGGGCTGGGGATTTAGCTCAGCGGTTCTGGCACCTGCCTGGCAGGCTGAAGGTCCTGAGTTTGATCCCTTGGTCACCACACACCACAGTGCCAGGGGTGGTGGCTCACGCCTGTAGTACTAGCACTCAGAAGGCAGAGACAGGAGGATGACTGTGAGTTCGAGGATGGCCTGGGCTACGTAGTGAGTTTAGGGTCAGCCTGAAGTACAAAAGTGAGACCCTGTCTCAAAAAACAGCAACAAAACAAAACATACCATGGAGGTGGGATGAAAATACTCCATTTCCAGATGGTAAGTTTTGTTAAACAGGGAATCTAAAGCCCTAGAGTGACTCAAATCTTAAGATAGGGAAAAAATAAACAGAACACATCTCTACTGACAACAGGCATGTGTTTGCCGCCCTGATGTTCATGCCATGGTATACAGGGAGAAGACTCCTCAGTCTGCAGGAAAAGAGATTAAAAATGAAGTGAAAGTTTGTTTTGGCCTTGCTGGAAGCTGTGTGGCTTTCCTTGGAAGTAGCTGATCTGCACTGCCGAGGGCACAAAAAAAAAAAAAAGATGACCCCCCCCCTTCCACCCCAGCTGAAAGTAACTGCTGAGCAGACAAGGTGAGCAGAGAAGCAGCAAGAGGCCAGCGGAGGTGATAAATGCTTTGACTGTGCTGTTCTTCCCTCCCCCTGTCTATCAGTAATGCCCCATCTAGTCACCAGGAAAAAAAAAAAAAAAACTTGATCAAAAAAGTGGGAGATCCAGGACCGACCCACAAGGTCGATAAAAAACAGAAGAGAAGAAAATCACAAAGCTGTCCATGGCTGAAGACCACTGGTTTATCATTTTCCTCAGTCACTCATCTGGGAGAAACTAAGCTGAATGAACCGTCTGCATGCTCCCGGTTCTCCGTTCCAGGCTCCAGACTTGGCCCATACAGTGACCATGTGGTGCCCCGACTGTGCGAAAGCGGACACAGGTGAGGTAGGAGAGAGAAAGAGGAGGTAGACAGACAGGGCACAGCCTGGGTGAGTACTGAGGAGTGGATTTATGAAACTGAGACCCCTCATGGCAGTAGTTAGGTACCTGTTGGTCATTATAGACATTTTGGGGAGATGAGTAGAAGCCTGGAGAACCAAAAGGAAAACAGCTTAAGTGATACTTTAAAAGCTGCTAAAAATTTCCCCCCCATTCAGGCTTCCACCCAACACTGCGTCAGACATTGGACTGGTCTGTATGTCAACGTGACCCAGGAAATTAGCAGAGTTAATTAAAAACTTCACCGTGCTTATAGACATCATAGTTCAGAACAGATGGAGTAAGTAAATTGGACATTCAAACATTATAAAAGTAGATCTTAGAGGCTTATAAGGGGTGGTTTGATCTGCTCCCTCTAGCTCTCCTAAGAGTGCAGTGCGCCCCAATGAGGCAAGATTCACCCCTATCAAAATCATGTTTGGAAAAAAAAAAAAATGCCGGGCGTAGTGGCTCACGCCTGTAATCCCAGAACTCAGGAGGAAGAAGCAGGAGGATTGCTGTGAGTGCAAGGCTAGCCTGAGGTACACAGCGAGTTCAGGGCCAGTCTGAACTACAAAGCAAGACCCTGTCTCAAAAAAAAAAAAAAAGTTTGCCCAGCCACCACTGCTCCTATCTCCAAGATTTTATGCCAGCAGAAATGACTAATAATTCTTTGCAAAGGTACATACAGGCCCCCCAGACAGCTGAAGATTCAACTATAAACAAAAAGAGGAGAGAATGAACTGGAAAACAGCTTGTTCTGTTAACTGGCAGGCAGAGCAGCAGCCCCTCCTTCCCTCTTCCTTTTTTTTATAGTCCAGCTTCTTTAGATAACACAGGAATGTCTTTGTGTCCAAAGAGCTGCATAAAACCGAGGCTGAGATTGATGTAACCTTCTGACCCATTAACCTGTATTGCTTGGAATAGAAAATCAATGATTAATACCCCGTGCGGTTTGTCCACCTCTCCTGTAGCCCCTTACCAGGTTATGGGACTCTGTGCTCCTTGTGCCTAAATATGTGTATGTACCCTAAGTGCCTCCCATCTATAACTACACCACCTTTCCTAGTTTATTTAAGGCTGTACTTTGGTTCTGGGAAGGAAACTAACTGCTTTGGAAGGGATTCTGGGTTAGTCTTGGCAATAAATACTTTGCCTCCATACCTCCTGAGTGTGTCTTCCACTCTCTTGGACTGGTCTGATTTATTTTCTGCCTCTTCACTAATACAGTAGTTTCAGATAGTTACGTTACCAACATTCTCACAACTCTCAGAGGTTTTAGAGAAAGAATCTGAGGGAAAGAGAGGCTATGTCACTTGCCCAAATGAGTTAAAGATGGCCTTAATTCTGGGTACCATTTTCATTTACATTTTATTCACTTATTACACTACCTCTCCTTAGTCATATTAAATTTAAGAATCAATATTTTGTAGTGACAGTGATACAAGGCCTATGATATAGGAATGATAGACGGACCTGCAAATAAGCTAGATAAGATGAGGGAAGTATTACAACTCCTACTTTGCTGGATGTCTTAAAATCAAATAATGAATTGTAGGAAAAACCGAGGTTAAGAGTAGGAAGTAATTGTTGTTTTTCCCTTTATTGAGTTTATTGGTACATTTTAGGTATACATTATGATCACATTCATCATAGAGATTTTGTTCCTGTGCATGATGTATCTTTTTTTTTTTTTTTAAGGTTTTTTTGAGACAGGGTCTCACTTTGTGGTTCAGGCTGGCCTGAACCTCAACCTCAAACTCACATCACAGCAATCCTCCTGCCTCAGCCTCCCGAGTGCTGGGATTACAGGTGTGAGCCACCACGCCTGGCACTGTGGTATGTGGTAGTGGTTGCTGCTGGGCGTGAGTCTCCACGCCCAGTATGGTATGTGGTTACCAGGGAATCCAACCTGGGCCCTTGCGCTAACTCCCCGGCCCTGCATGATGTATCTTGATTGTCACTTGGAGGGAAAGATAGCTTCTGTGTAGGACAGACAGAAGTGGGCAAGAAAGTCAGTTACCTGAAAACTCACTTTGTCAAAGGAGTTTTATAGAGTAAAGTCACCAGGTGAATTGGGTACATGTGAGACAAAACGATAGTCAACTAATAACATTATGAGTATAGTTGCTTAGGTGATATTGATTGAATGAGGATTAAATCATGCTCCCATGGATCGTGAGAGTCACGCCCACGCCCAGCAGCAATCAGTACCACATACCACAGTGCTGGGCGTGTTAGCTCACGCTTGTAATTCCAGCACTTGGGAGGCAGAGGCAGGACTGCTGTGATTTGAGTTTGAGGCTGAGCTCAGGGCCAGCCTGAACTACAAAGTGAGACCCTATCTCAGAAAAAAAAAAAAAAAAAAAAAGGCTTCTAAACTCATTTTTCCCTCTTATCTGTAACATCATACAAATGTGGGTTCTGATTTATTGATTTATTTATTTATTTTTGAGACAGGATCTCACAGGGTTCAAACTGGCCCTGAACTCACTAGTAGTCCAGAGTGGTCTTCCCGCCTCTGCCTCCCAAGTGATGTGATTATAGGCATGAGTCACCATGCCCAGTTTAATTTTTTTTTTTTTTTCGGTACTAGGGATTGAATTTGGGCCTTTGTCCATCCAAAATAGGGGCCCAATGTAGGTGTCTGTACCACCTGAGCAAAATCCCTGGCCACTTGTTGAGTTTTGAGTTTATGCATACTTGAACCCTGTAACCCAATATGGAGGGATGCTTTGTACTTGTGTACAATAAAAGGAAACACGAGGATATTCATCAGCTATTATGTGGCACTCATCTCAACACGAGCTTGTAAATGTGTTTTTCACTTCTCGATTTTCAGGACTGATTCATCTGTTCTCTGGTTTCAAAAGTCTTGAAGATGGGAATCAACTTACGTAGGCATTTCACAAAGTTATTAATGTCTGTTAGGCTGATAAACGTACATTTATTAAGACCCTCAGTGTTGGCGTCCTTCCTGGCAAATAAGACATTGAAATCAGCCATCCCATTTAGTTTACAAGAATCTTTCAGAAAATTCTTACTCTACCAATGATTACTGCATTGAAAGGCAAAGAAATTCATTTTTATTTTTTCATCTTGTTCTTTAACTTCTGAAAAACGTGTTTACTCTAATACTTAAGGTACTGCAGATTTTAATTACTGCACCCAGGTGACTACTAATTTGGCTTTGAATTACACCTCCTGGTCTAGGCTCCGGGTTGGCTAGCGTCTGGGCATGCGCAGAAGCTCAGCCAATCCAGCGTATCACCTCCCTTCCCCTCTCCACAGGCGGCGGTGGAAGTGGCTCTTGCGCTTGCGCGGCCTGGGCGCGGGGGTTGGGGGGGTTACGCTAGAAGAGCGCATGGGCAGACAAACAGTACGTCCGTTTGTCCGGACGGGAGGGGTAGATGGGCGCCATCTTCATCCAGGCTCGCTAAAGGCTGTACCTGTTCTGCTACAGAGTGCCCCAGCCCTCGGCCTAGGGTCCGACTGGCAGCAGCGGTGTGTGTCCCGGCCGAGCGCGGAGCAGTTGCCCTCGGGGCGCCGGGGTGGGGAGGGGCTGGCGGCCGGGCGGAAGGACGGGAAAAGGCGGGGCCCGCGGCCGCTCAGCCTCCGGTGTTGCAGCTGCCGTTAGGTGCCCTGTTTCCCTGCTAAACACCGACTCTCCCTCTCCCGTCAGCCTCCATGTGGTGGTGTGTGTGCGCTTCCCCGGGATCTTGACAGTGAAGAGCCCGAAGGATTTCATAGGTATTGTTTTTCTTTGCTATGTCATCGTAGTCAGTGTCGGCAGGAGGCCCGGATCGTTAGGCTTTGGAGGGGCGAAAGCGATTTAGTTAGATTCGGGGCCCGCCGACCCTTTGGCGAATTAAGGTGCAGTGTTTGCCCTTGGGACGGCGCACCAGAGAGACAGGAGGTTGGGCGGTTTTGGTTAATTTGAAGGCCTGAATTTGGCCGAAGGTCTGGCATCAGCATCGGATCCCACGTAGTAACTTCGGCCTGGCGCAAAAGAAAGAAGCTCTGACCTCTGGGAGTGTGGACAAAGGCTTTGGGCTATCGAATCGCTGCCTTCGGATGATTCCCGTTTGACGATGATGGATGTTAAGAGAAGTCCTGTGCCGTGTGGATTCGTCTTCATTTGCCGTTGGTTTTTTTTAACCATCTACGTTATAAAAGGCACATAATCAGAATGAATAATTTTGCACCGGGGTAGGTTATTTTTTGCAGGGGAAATTCACATTTAGAATTTGAACATGCTTCATCCTTTCTTTGGGTTTCAAGACACACAGTCGCAGGCAAAGAGTAAAAGAATTTTCCTCATCATTTCTGGATAATAACTTTTTACCTGCTGGTTATGAAAGTCAAGCGAATCTGAGATAACTTAAATTCAGTCTCTCTCCCCTGCTTTCCTCTCCTTCTTGATTGGAAGATGCACCTTTCTTACTGCTTAGACAAAACGGTGATTAAGTGAGATTATCACTGAATAAAGACAGCTAAGTTTATTTTAAATGCGAATACCCCTAAAAGTTATTAGGGATCCGCTTCCTTTTTTTCCCCATAGTTCTCACAGAGCACCGCGTTCTTCAACCTAGATATGGTGAAAAAGATACATTTATAACTAGAAAAATTTTAAGGGTAGGGATTTGCTTTTGTGTGTTGTGTGTTTTGCTTTTTGTGTAATGTAATATGTGAATCGAATTTCTGAAGAATATGCTTAAGGAAACAGCATATTGGAACTATGAAAGTACTTATTTTGAGAGCCTATTTTAAATGTTTTCTGGATGTGTTACTGTAGAGGGTAAGTGATACATTTGCTGTTGAAGGGCAAGTAGGTTTATGCATTAGTTATATTTACGTTTTTAAATAGCTTGAATTGCAGTTCATGAGATTTGTGCTCGTGAAACTTGGTTAAAAGTTTAGTTGACTTAGTTTTTATGTTAGGGAAAATGTTACTAGAGATTTTTGAATTTCATATAGTTATTTGAAATGTCTCTTAATTTCCCTTTGCTTGTAGGCGACTTTAGATTGTCAGGATAAATATCTTTTAAACTAAGAAAATAAGCTTAGAATAGACAAAATGACCTGTCTTATGTTGCTAATAGATTTTAAAAGTTAAAAAAAAAGTGGCTAAGATTGTTGACATAAGAATCATGGAATTCTAAGGTGTGCAAGTATTCCAGAAGCTAATTATAGTTTTTGTTGAAGTGTTAGGTGTGGATATTGTTTTGTGAAAAATTCAGGTGTAAACTTTCTTTTGGTAGTGTTTGGATATTTTTTGGTTGTTCATTGTGCCAAGTAATTTCTTGATGCTTTTGATCTATGGACCCTTTCTAAAGGAAAACCTTTCAAACCTCAAAGAGTATGTCTTCAGATCCCACCTTGTGGAACAGTGTTACTTAGGTGTAAGTGTTGAACTAAAGCACCATTTACTTGCAACATTAAAAATTTATTATTATTTTGGCAGGTCTTTATTTGGTAAGACTTGTTACATATTGTTAGTTTGAGTACCCAGGAACGTATTTAGATGGAAGTTTCCTTAAAAAAGTACTAAATTGAGTTTTTTGGTAGTTAATATAATATTGGTAATCTCAGTATTTTATATTGATGAATTTGTACTTCTGTGAGATGTTATTTGGGTTTCTTCACTTGAGTGCAATGTAGTTGTTTCAAGTAGAATAGACTTTTGACATAAAAGTCTTTATCTTAACATTTTGTGTTTTGCTTGAGATTAATTACTGTTTTAAAAATATCAGATGAAGAGTGGTGTTGATTTTAGGGACATTGTCATGCTTGGCTTAATTGTACTAGAGTCATGAAATTTGGTTGTTGGAAATCTTGAGAATTTAAAATTGAATCCAGTGGTAGCCATTGGCTTAGATTTGTTGCTTTAAAAATTGGAATTTTTGTGTATTGAAATTTCAAGCTTTGATTTTATTCACTGCATCATATTGAATGCTTTGTTAATATGGTAAGGTCTTCTGTTTTGAAAGAGAAAACTGGCAGGAAAGTTGGATATAAATATGAGCTAGATGTGTGGATTTGGTAGGAAGGAAGTGATGGAAGGTCTTTTTCTTTGAATACTCTGTGTTTTTAAATAGATATTAATTGTGGAGCTTTTCTTAAGTGGATGTAAAATTCTGTACATACATAAAAGACCTTAAGAAAATTCAATGAGCTTTGATAAATTTATACACCCATTTATGCACCAAACCGTGCTCAGAGTGCATTACATTTTCCCTGTGCTTTTCTACATGCTACTTCCAATAATGGAGTAGTGTCCTTTCAGTACTCTTCAAATTTTTTAATACTTTACAGATGTTTGCTTGGATTTTGTACTTCCTTTTTGCAGAAGGATAATGAATTTTCTCTTGGAACAAAGAAGACTATTTTGTAATGCCCCTAATTGGATCTTATGTTGCTTCATTTTTGATAGGTAATTCTGAAATGAATATCCTAATCGAGTATTGAGATAATTACAGGGTTCAAAGATTAATTATATTTCGTTTTCTTTCCACAGTTAAGTTGCTTTTACAGAATTAACAGGTCTCCAAGAAATAAGAAAAGGTAAGACATCCAGAGCTTAAGGCATTTCACAGAGGCTTGACAAAAATCATATGGATTAGTACATCCTGGTACTCACGGCTTTTGTCCTTCATGTCTGGCCGGTGACGCACTAGTGTAGGCACCTTAATATCCTGAGCAGAAATTATATACTGACCATAGATGGCTTTTTCTAAATTTGTAAATTTCATTGTGGTTGTAAAAGACTTATCTCACATTTCAATAAGATAAATATTTTAAATGAATCTGAAAGTAGTTTGGTCCTGTTGTGAAGCAGCATTTGACAGACCTACAAAGGAAGATTTGATATTTTTGCCGTTCCTTACTCTAGAATGGGTGATGTGAAATATTTTTCAGTGTAGTTGGTTTATTTGTATGTTTAGATGAGAGAACGTTAATTCTTTGTTTTCTTTAAGAGTTATATAAGATCACTATTTTTGTG
This sequence comes from Petromus typicus, assembly GCA_004026965.1. Lineage (NCBI taxonomy): Eukaryota > Metazoa > Chordata > Mammalia > Rodentia > Petromuridae > Petromus > Petromus typicus. The sequence goes on from PVIR01021834.1 coordinate 16,076, forward strand.
AACTTGTATCTTGTTTTCATTAATAATTGCTGAAGGAAGCAGGAACCAGATAATCATTAAGCTTAGTTTGGGCTAAGGTACTTCAAAAATAAGACTTGCTATTATGTGTACCTTTTTGTCTGCAGGTCATTATTGCTGTGGTTTGAGCTCAGCATGGCTGTAGTCATCCGTTTACTGGGGCTTCCTTTTATTGCGGGGCCTGTGGATATTCGTCACTTCTTCACGGGATTGACAATTCCTGATGGAGGAGTGCATATAATTGGAGGGGATATTGGGGAGGCTTTTATTATTTTTGCAACAGATGAAGATGCAAGACGTGCCATAAGTCGCTCAGGAGGGTTTATCAAAGATTCATCTGTAGAGCTTTTTCTTAGTAGCAAGGCAGAAATGCAGAAGACTATAGAAATGAAAAGAACCGATCGTGTAGGAAGAGGGCGACCTGGATCTGGGGCATCAGGGGTTGGCAGCCTATCTAATTATATTGAGGCCATGAAAGAAGATGAAAATAATTGTGGATATGGCTCTTCAATTAACCAAGATGCTGGGTTTCATACTAATGGTACAGGACTTGATGATATAAGGCCAAGAAAGACGAGGCCATCGAAGGCTGAGAACCCTTATTTATTTCTACGAGGTTTGCCTTACTTAGTAAATGAAGATGATGTACGTGTCTTTTTTTCTGGTTTGTGTGTGGATGGAGTAATTTTCTTAAAACATCATGATGGCCGAAATAATGGTGATGCCATAGTAAAATTTGCTTCATGTATTGATGCTTCAGGAGGTCTTAAATGCCATAGAAGTTTTATGGGTTCAAGATTTATAGAAGTAATGCAGGGCTCAGAAGAGCAGTGGATTGAGTTTGGTGGAGATGCGGTTAAAAAGGGTGAAATTCCTATGAGAGCTGAAGGACATTCTCCGAGAGGAGTTAATGATAGACATTTTCGAAAACGGTCTCCTTCAAAATCTCCCAGAAGAACACGTTCTCGTTCCCCTGTTGGATTTTATGTTCACTTAAAAAATCTGTCCCTAAATGTTAGCAAAAGAGATTTAAGAAATTTCTTTAGAGATATTGATCTGACTAATGAACAGATTAGGTTTTTATATAAAGATGAAAAAAGAACAAGATATGCCTTTGTGACTTTCAAGACTCTGAAGGACTATAACACTGCTCTGGGTTTCCATAAGACTATTTTACAACATCGTCCAATTCATATTGATCCAGTTTCTAAAAAACAGATGCTGAAGTTCATTGAATGTTATGAAAAGAAGAGACCGGGTTCAATAGAGAAAGAGAGATCTGGACATGTTTCACAAAAATACTCTCAAGAAGGCTACTCTGGCCAGAAGCTGTGCATATATATAAGAAACTTTCCATTTGATGTTACAAAAGTTGAAGTGCAAAAATTCTTTGCAGACTTTACTCTGGCTGAGGATGACATTTACCTGCTTTATGATGACAAAGGAGTTGGTCTGGGAGAAGCATTGGTGAAATTTAAATCAGAAGAACAAGCCATGAAAGCTGAACGTTTAAATCGACGAAGATTCTTAGGAACAGAAGTATTATTAAGACTTATATCTGAAGCACAGATACAGGAATTTGGTGTGAATTTTCCCATGATGTCTACTGAGAAAATGCAAGCCCGTTCACAGTCATGTGATAGAGATGACCATTCCCATTTGTTTGACTCAAAAGACTTACCAGTTTACTCAGTTGGCCCTTCTGAACATCTTAGATACCAGCTAGATGATTTGAGGCAACAGGATAATTTCAGGCATCCCCAGGGATATTTCCGACAGCCTGATAGACGCCCTCCAGAAGATTTCCGGCGTTCTCCAGAAGACTTCAGGTTTCCTCCAGAGGACTTCAGGCGATCCCCAGAGAACTTTAGGCACCCTCGGGAGAAGCATTTTAGACGGCCACCTGAAGAAGAATTCAGGCGCCCACGGGAGGATGACTGGAGACGGCCTCTTGAGAACTGGAGGTGGCCGCTGGAGGAGGATTTCAGGCAGCCCCCTGAGGAGGACTTCAGGAGGTCCCTTGAAGGAGATTTTAGACGGCCACCTGAGGAGGATTTCAGACGCCCTTGGAAGGAAGACTTCAGGTGTCCTCCAGATGATGACTTCAGGCACCCTAGGGAGGAGGACTTCAGGAAGCTTCCCGAGGAGGATTTCAGGCATTCCCCTGAAGAAGAATTCAGGCGGTCTCCAATGGAACATATAAGACGGCTGCCCCAGGACCATTTCCGGCGACCACCATCGGAGCACTTCAGAAGGCCACCTCCTGAGCATTTCAGACAGCCACCCCCAGAGCATTTCCGAAGGCTGCCCCAGGAACATTTCCGGAGACCACCCCAGGAGCATTTCCGGCGACCTCCTCAGGAACATTTCAGGCGATCCCGAGAGGATGATTTCAGGCACATGCCAGATGAAGACTTCAGGGGCCCTCCGGATGAAGACTTTAGGCACCCTCCTGATGAGGACTTCAGGAGCCCCCAGGAAGAAGATTTTAGATGCCCTTCCGATGAGGACTTCAGGCAGCTCCCTGAGGAAGACCTGAGGGAAGTTCCAGAGGAGGACCCTAGACTTCCTGACAATTTCAGACCTTCTGGTGAAGATTTTAGGAGCCCACCTGAGGATTTTAGAAGTCATCGCCCTTTTGTGAATTTTGGTCGCCCAGAAGGTGGGAAGTTTGATTTTGGAAAGCGTAATATGGGAGGTTTTCCTGAGGGTAGATTTATGCCTGATCCCAAATTAAATTGTGGTTCAGGTAGAGTAACTCCTATTAAGATAATGAATCTTCCATTTAAAGCAAATGTAAACGAAATTTTAGACTTCTTCCATGGTTACAGAATCATTCCTGATTCAGTTTCAATACAGTATAATGAGCAAGGTTTACCTACAGGGGAAGCCATTGTTGCTATGATCAACTATAATGAAGCTATGGCTGCTATTAAAGATCTTAATGATAGACCAGTTGGTCCGAGGAAGGTTAAGCTAATTTTGCTTTAGAGAGCATTTCTGAATTCAGTTACCATCCCACAGTATTGATGCAGTAAAATGCATTTTTAAAGTAAGTGTTATTTTTAAACATTTTGATTTTTACCTGTGAATAGAAAAATTGTAAATAGAGTGTGAATTAGGTTTTCTTTTGCTTGGAAATTGTTGTGTTTTTTTTCTCCTAATTTAAAATTACATATGCTGTATTTTTCTTGGTTAGGGCAGTGGGAACTAATTCCCTGAGTTCCTTAATTCTTGTTCCTGTTATGGCTAAACCTCAAAGACTTGTAGAGTTGTATTTGGGGAAGATACACTTTTATATTCATTTTTATTTCTGTAGTCAATGGCTTTTACTCAAACTGTGTAAGAAAATGGTCAGTGGCCGATTGTTCAGGTTTGGCATTTTTATTGCTACCTGCTCACAGAATTAATGCCCTCTTGTCTGAGATATTACTGTGTTAAGATCTTCTGTTAATTATCAATAGTCAAAATGGACAGAATGTGAACTTTGACACTTATGTAAAAAGCTTAGGAAATTCTTAGTTTCCATGTTCATAATTTTGCAAAATTTTATAAAAATAAAAAATTGCAACTGAATAGACTAATTAGCTTGTATTTGTATAAAAAGAAAAAATTGCAGCTGGATATTAAGTTTTTCAACACATTAAATTTATGATGGGAGGGACTATTCTGTCATAGTAATGTCTAGCTGTATGGATTCTTCAACATTTTAGTAACCAGATAAGATTAACACAAAATCTTCCAAACAGTAAGAATTCAGTTATGTGTGTGGGGAGACTTGAGCCTACGCTGAGAAGGAGGTCACCATTGGGTATTGTTTGTTTTTCTAGGAGGAGTTTACCGATGAGTCTTACAACTTGTATGTTCATTTTTAGGTTCTTAGGAGATTTTATTGAAGTATGAAGTATAAGACTTTTGAAGTTGAATTTTTACTTCTTCACTGATGTTTAGTATTTAATGATATTCTGCAAATACTGGATTAGGCTGTCTTTTTTTTTTGAGACAGGTTCTCGCTTTGTAGTTCAGGCTGGTCCTGAGCTCAGCCTCAAACTCACACATCACAGCAATCCTCCTGCCTCTGCCTCCCGAGTGCTGGGATTACAGGCATGAGCCACCACGTCTGGCACTGTGGTATGTCGTACTAATTGCTGCTGGGCATGAGTCTCCATGCCCAGTATTGTATGTGGTTACCAGGGATCGAACCTGGGGTTTGCAAGACAGGCACCGGAACCACTGAGCTAAATCCTGGCCCTGGATTAGGTTGTCTTTACACATATTCATATAAGTGGCTCACATTTATGAGGCAGTGTGTGCTGGGCACTAGAAGTGCTTCACATGCATGATCTCAGTGTTTACTAAGTGGACTAACTTCTGTTTCACAAATGAGATAATGAAGTTGAGAGAAGTGAAGCAACTTGGCCTACAGTCACAGTTAAGGCAATTTCAACCTCACAGTCTGCTGACTCCTGTTCATGCTGTTAATACTTACACTGCATCATTTTGTTAAACTGTGTTTACAATTAGGATCATACTAAAAATATTTTCAAGGGTAAATGATACTTCTTACCTTTATTCTCACTTTAAATCTATCATTTAAAAAAGACAAAACTAGCATACTCAACATTGTTAAAAGGAAAAGCAACTATTTAAAAAGTTTTTAATGTAGCCAAAGTTTCACTTGGGATAAGTTAGATACTGGCTTCTAATTCACAATTGTTCATCTTATTCAACATGATTTGACTTCGGTTTTTTAAGTAGTTTTTTTTTTTTTTTTTTTTAGGTTTTTTTTTTGAGACAGGGTCTCACTTTGTAGTTCAGGCTGGCCCTGAGCTCAGCCTCAAACTCACATCACAATCCTCCTGCCTCTGCCTCCCGAGTGCTGGGATCACAGGCGTGAGCCACCACGCCCGGCACTGTGGTATATGGTATTGGTTGCTGCTGGGTGTGGGTCTCCACACCCAGTATTGTTATGTGGTTACTGGGGAATAGAACCCGGGCCCTTGCGCTTACAAGACAGGCGCCAGAACCACTGAGCTAACTCCCCGGCCCCTTTAAATAGTTTTTATACAACATTTTCCCCCTCAATTCTTTGATCCAGAGATTTCCCACATTGAGTAAATAGGATCAAAACTGATTTTTTATTTTCTGTTTTTGAGATAGGGTCTTAGGCTAGGCTCGAATATGTGATCTTTCTGCCTAGCCTCCCAGAGTGCTGCGATTATAGGTTTGTACTATTCTGTCTGGCTTAATATGGAATTTATATTTGCTAATTCAGTCATTTATTAATACATTGCTGAAGTAAAATGCTTTACTGGTGGTTGGTACTGGTAAATATTTTAATTTTCAGTCATTTAAGGAAATCTAAAAGAAGCCTACTTGTTTGTTTTTTTAAAAAATAATATTGTACTTACCTACTAGAAGGAGTAAACTGGTATATTTGTTTCTAAAAGAACCTCAGTATGGAGTATGGCTCTATACCTAAGTACAATGAACAAAATAAGAAATGGTATTTTTAAAAAAATGGTTGCACATTCACTTGAAGTAAGACAAATTAGAGGTATAGAGTCAGGTAGAAACCAGCACTGCAGGGTGAGTTTGAGCTGAGAAAAAATTTAAAGAAGGTAAAATAGCACTAGCCTAGAGAATCTAGAGCTGGCTTAAAGTGGGGTGGCAAGTTAGCAAGAAATGCTATTTGTAATTGCTTCAAGACTCCATAGGTGGTTCATTTGATCAAACTTTGAGATATGAATGGAAGACTTAACCCTTCTCAGATACAGTACACAGCAATGAAGATGAGATAAAACTTAAATAATAGATCACTTACAGTGGGTGTTGGTATACATAAGAGGCCATCTGCCATGACACAAGCTCTGTATTTTGATTTTAAAATGAAATGTGAACATTCAAAAATATGTTAAACTTTGTTACAAAAACTTTATTGTAGTAAGCTAGCTTCTATTGGTTGGAGGACTTTTTTTTTTTTTTGAGACAGGGTCCTGCTTTTGTAGTTCAGGCTGGCCCCAAACTCGCAATGTAGCCCAGGCGAACAATGGCTGGCATTGTGGTGTGTGGTTACTGGTGATCGAACTCGGGACCTTGCACTTCCCAGACAGACCGGAACCACTGAGCTAAATCCTGGTGGAGGCCATTTTTGTATGTATTTGCAACAGCTCCTTTGAAATCAGTAAGTTGGCCATTATGGGAACCTGTACAATGTAGATTATTAAATGCAGTACAGTAGGGCATTCCCCTCCTTTCATCAGCTCAGAATCCATTCACCAGCATCCACAATTTTAAACACAAAATAAGGGCATTAAATCCTCATGTGCTTGCCATCTAGTTTACATGTTTTTTTCTATTTACAGATATGGAGGTGTACTGGTTCTTTAATACTGGGCACTTGATACCCAGTGGTGTTTTATCATAAAGTGAAATGTTTTTTGTCTATAAGGTATCTGAAAAATGTTGTATAATATGTAGAAAATAAACTTAATCTCATAATAAAGAGATAACAGTAGGTCAAAGTAAATTCTGTCAATTTATGGAGACCTTTAAAAGCAGTATCTCTTGTTACTAAGCAGTAGCCCTGTTGCCTGCCTTTACTTTAAATATTATTTATTGAGTTGTAAAAATACTGTATACATATGGTCTCATATATGAATTATCACTTAATGCTGATAATCCTAATTAAATTTATTCCTACTTTGGAGATAAAAGATGGAGATACACAGGCTAAGCAACCTGTTGGGTTAGTTGCCTTTTATTTTTTCAGCAAGGCAGCTAAGAAAGGTTTTCATGTTTTACAGTGTGATAATACCTTAAGTGGTTACAGAAGTGCCCAGTATTAACCTTGATTGTCCTTCCTGGGCTACAAAGTATAGAACCTTCACCATCTGGCCCTTTGAGTAAATAAAAGCCTGTCCTAAATAATAAAAGTTTTACATTGATAAGAATATTCTTTTTGATAGTGGAGTGATCCTTTTGATCTTAGGATATTTCTTTGAGGTATGAAAAGCATCTGTTTCTTTCTAGAATTATCTACTGATTGTTTTATGGATTAGGTACTCCTACAGATGTGGCAGCTGCTTATGAGAAGTTACATTTAGTAAGCAGCAAGAGATATACTATAATCATGTTTTTTTTCCTCTTCAACATCAGATTTAAATACTGAGCAAATAAAAACCAGTTTCTTAAAGGTGGCTGCTTATTTAGGACTTCTGTGCATTTATAAAATTAGCAGCACTCTTCTCAGGAAGGAGTACTTTCTTAAAAACAGAACCGTGATTGATGAGTCAAAAAACACTTTTTACAAAGTCTTTTTTTTTCTGCTATGAATATAGTAATTGCTTTTTCCATTTATCCCAAATGACTATAAATTTCATTGTTTCTATATCTAACTGGAGCATGAAGTCACAGAAGTATCCTCACCAATAGAAATAAAAATATCAGATACACTGAAAGGTATTGACTAGATTGTTTTATATGATTAGGAGTGAAAGTGACTACATACTCTTATTATGGCCAACTTTTTAATGATTTATTACTGTTCCATAATGAGCCAACATTCCAATTACTATATCTACGTTACTAATGGCTTAATATGATAGTAGTTTTGTTTTAAAACAAGAATCAAGTGGAATGTGGGTTTTTTTAAAGTTTAAAAATTAAGCTTTTTGTATATTTATATCACCTGATAAAATGCCTTGTTTATTTGAATATACTCCGGTTGAAAATAGTAAATTTACATATGAAATAAAATAATAAGCTTTTAATAAAAGCACAAAAGAAAAAAGCTCTTACAGTTTTACAGAATTTGCAGTCAGACCTTTTCTGGTATTGAAAACATGGAGTTTTAATGTCAATGAAGCTAAGAGAAATGATTAAATCTTTTGTTTGGTTACCTTCTTTTTTGTTTTTTTTGAGACAGGGTCTCACTCTGTAGTTCAGGCTGACCCTGAACTTACTTATATAGCTTATGCTAGCCTAGAATTTGAGACAGTCTTCCTGCCTCTGCCTCCCGAATGCTAGGATTACAGGTGTGAGCTACCATTCCTGGCTTTAGTTACCTTCTTACTGCAACTCAACTAGGTGTATAGAGCATTATGAAATGATTTGAAATATATAATCCTTTTTTTAAAAAAAATGGAACTTACATTAAAAAAAATCACATACTATTAGAGAATGTTCAAATGTAATATTTTTTTAAAACCTTAATTTTTGGTCAGCATAAATTTCTTTTATTTTTATATTTGTGGTAGGATTTTGTTTTGAGGTTTAAGTTATTGAATATGAAGTTTTCAGATGAAAATGGACATGTGGAAATTAATTTTAAATTAATTTTCTTCTTCTGTAAAGTCTCCCTCTTCATCTTCATCATCATCTGCATGTTGATCCTTTCTTAAATGACAGGTAGATACCTGTTAAAAATGAATACATTTTTAAAAATAAAAAATAATTACTTTAAAAATATTTTTGTTTGTTATTTTTTAATATCCTTACAGGAAAAGTCATATAGAATAAATGTTTCAGAAAAATATCCCTACATAGTTTTCAGTAATATTCCTGTGGTTTATTGTATTTTAAGGTTATAAACTTCTCCATTTTTTTTCATTTATCTTACATGTAAATTAGCCATATAATTTCCGTTAGCTAGCTTCCAAGTATTTCAGTAACAAAAAGTACAGTCTCAGTATATTATGAATGTTAAGATGTAAAACAATGTTTGAATGAGAATCATTGGATGGCAAAACAGAAGGATATTTCAGCCAGGGAGTACAAAAGAAATACTGACATAAATGTACTCTGCTGTAAATGGAATGAGTTGAAAATTTCAATTCATTAGTTTTCTGTCCTGTGCACTTGGGGTATATCTTGCTTAAAACCTAAGGAGGAAACTGCCCTGTCTAACTCAGGGATACTCTTAAGGAGACATTTGACAGTGGGAGACCTGGTAGTTGTCACAACTGTGTGTGTGTGTGTGTGTGTGAGCGTGCACCATGGGTGCACACATGCGCTCCTGGTGTCTCATGGGTAGAAGAAGCTGGGGATGACACTCAATGCTATATAGGACAGCACTCTTCTCTCCCCTAGGGACCTGGTCACAGTTAGTAGAACTAAAGTTGAAAAACCCTAGGATACTTTATTCTAAAGTGATACACAAATCTTAGCTAACTTAGGTAACATTTGGTTTTAAACAGTTAAAAGTTTGTATGTATTAATACTAAATTTATGGCATGTAATGCTGAAATAATAATTCACTGGAGAAGAGTGAATACTTAGAAGAGAATCAAATAAGAGTATTAAATTTATCTAAAAATTATAATTTGACCATTTTGTTTAAATTCTAAAAGCTAGATATGAAAAGGTCATAACATCTCTAGGTTAGAATTTGGCGTGTTACAGTTCAGCTTGCCTCAAGCTTTTAGAAGAAATGAGATAACTACCTCTCTAAAGAGCTATGCTTCTGGATCCCTGACAGTGTGAAACAAGTGATTTTTAGGTATAATTTCTGGATAGATCCACTATGATACTAATACAACTAATTTGACTTCATGATCTATGCCAGACAACAAATCTACATTAGCATTCTGTCTTTTCCACTTTTGCTTTCAAGTGCTCTGCTTAATGGAGTAACGTTAATTACAGCACAAAGATAAATAATAGGTAAAAATAATGGAGTGCAACTTTTCAACATTTTACAGAAGAAAAAAGGCCTTTAAGAGTATAAATTATGTAAGAGTTTGTGACAGAAGAGAAACTTTTTTTTTGAGACAGGATCTTGGTTTGTAGTTCAGGCTGGCCCTAAGCTCGCTATGTAGCCCAGGCAAGCCTCAAACTCGGAGCAATCTTCCTGCCTTTGACTCCCAAGTGCTGAGATTACAGGTGTGAGCCACCACACCTGGCATTTTGGTAGGTGGTACTGATTGCTGGTGGGTCTGAGTCAGGCGCCTGAACCACTGAGCTAACCCCTCAGCCCTAAACATTTTTAATTATATTGAATAATTTCAAAAGCAGCAGCTCAAATTCTTTGAAGTTAAGAGTTTTTAGCTCACCTGTCCTGTTCCAGATACACCTTTAGCTGACAGTGATCTCTGAAGAGGTGACTTTGAATTCGCTTTTACAATATCTAAACGAGATGCATAATCTAGTGGATACAGAGAATTTCGGAAAACCTATTGCAAAGATAAAAAAAATTAAAAAGTAGATATTAAATGAAAATTGGTATAAACAAAGTTACTGTTTGTTAAAGATAATAAACCTTCCCTCTGAAAGGACAAAATTCCACTTACTGTAAATTGAACAGGAGGAAAATACAGAAGCAGAACCAATTTAGAGACGGAAAAATGAAGAGTAAATTGGAATCAGTATAATGTATGGATTCCAGCTTCACTAGTATCCGGATTGCTGTCACGCGCCAGTTCCTTTTCTTTAAGGCAGTACTTTCATCACATTTACAGCTTCTTTATTTCTGTCTTTTCTGTTTCTCTTAACATTTTGACTAATAAATGTTAGGTTTGAATTTATTTGAACTTCCACCTTTTTCCTCATGCTTTTCCCACCCTTTTTTAAAATGCAAGTATTGTTTTGATCTTTTCCAATGTTCATTTTTCATTTAAAACTTGAAACATATAAACAAAAACTGTTTTTCACAGGTTCCTTCTAGAAAAACAAGTTCAAAATCAGTTTTCTTTTTTAATCCACGGTATAACTTCTTAAAAAAAATACCAAATATCCTAAATTAATTTTCAATAAAGTCCAAAGGGGCTTTCACCTGGTGCTAAAATTGCCCTTGCCAAAATCAGAATCTTTGTCTTCATCTTCCATGACCATATCCCAAAATGTTTTTTTTCTTATGTCATCACTGAACTATTTTATTGCTGACTCGCCTATTTCTTCCTATCTTTTTCTACTGCTTATACTTGAAATATTTTTAAGGGTTACTCTTAGGCCTCTAAAAAAAAATGTTTCTCTCGTCACTTGTGGCTACTTAACATTTGTGATTCATTTAGCCAAGGAACTGAAGTTTTAGTTCTAAATAAATTAATATAGCCTTGAATAATTACATATACTGGGTAGCTATGTAGCTCTTACATTGAACAATACAGAATGATATTCAATTTTATATCTTACACAAAGCTATAAGCCTGCACATTCCCCCCAAATTTATTTTTGTTCTTTTTTTTTTTGAAACAGGGTCTCGCTTTGTAGTTCAGGCTGGCCCAGAGCTCAGCCTCAAACTCACATCACCCAGTATTGTATGTCGTTACCAGGGATCGAACCCAGGTCCTTGCGCTTGCAAAAGAGGCGCCAGAACCACTGAGCTAAATCCCCAGCCCCTCCCCCCAAATTTCTTAACCTGAGGTATTTAATTTACTGGCTAGACACCTTTCATTATATCTTACTAAGGAACAAAGTATTTCTCTGTTAAAGTACTTCTTGTGGCCAACAGAGTCCAGTTTAGGTGGTATTTAAGGCTTATGATCACTCAGACTTACCTACCACACTCTTTGTATCCTGTACACCTGTATGTGAATGTACATTATTCTGTTACCAAGGCTGGTTCCTCAGCCTGAGATTCCAAACTTACTGATGCTTCAATAACAAAACAGATGCTATCTTTCACTTTCCCTGTTCTACAGTAAGGATAGTTGTTATACCACTTTTTAATTAAGTATATGTTTACACTACTCGTCTTAAGCTAAAGCAAGGAGCCCTGTTTTTTGTTTGCAACTCTTCCCAATAGAAAGTGTTAATTAAAATCAGTTTTTTCCAAAGGATGATGTTAACACAAACAATCTTCCATGTTGTGGGGAAAGAGAGACCTACACATTGGTTTAAATCTTAAGAGACCTGCAGGACACAAAAGGAATCAAGAATAACACATAGTAGGTGAGATTTATATTTTAGGACAATTCAATAATAAAGTCAGCCCCAAGTCCTCTTTTGACACTCAACATAGAACTCTGGCATTAGAGTGTGATATTATTCTTGACTCATGAACTGGTATTTTGAGGGGATATAGTTTTATTTCAGCAGTCCTTTTAACATTTTTCTAGTATAGGTAAAATAAGTAGAAAACACAATATTAAACTCTGGATAAAAAAGTTACATATTAAAATAAATCTTTTACTAAAAATCAGCAGATTTGCAGAAAGATTAATGTATTACCAATAATGCATGTTTTTCAACACAATCCAAGATCTCTCCTAGGAGTGAATGTCAAGATCTGAATATTTTCTGAAATGATTGCACAGAAGTGATTTTTGAAGGGGAAAATGGGCCTGGGAGCACTTTTTATGTGAAGAGCAAATAAGGTAAGATGGTTTGTAATATAACTAGAATGTCTTGGAAAAAGTTGGCTGTTGCTGGAATATCAATGGTTCTTACAAAGCATGGAGTACTGGGAGGACAGCAAGTTAGTTCTTGCTGTCTGCATATTTTCTCCATTTGTTTCCAAAAGACCATTATTTACAGATTCCTTCTCTCTTGAGACCTACTGGATATAATTTTATGTCCCTTGGTCATAAGGGCCAGCCTTTCTATCCTGCCCTGCTCTCAATTGCTGGATGCCTGTGGTTCATTGAAAAAAGTGCTTGCCCTGCACTGCGCTATTTAAAATATGTTGCTCTTTTTATGCACAACAGTATGCTGTGTGCCTAAACGCTTTTGCCAGGCATCTCCATTGTTTCCAGGTTCTTTTTTTTTTTTTTTCTTCAGTAAGGCTGGTGGTATAAAACTTAAGTAGGTACACAATATTTAAATGGAACTTTGGGTAAACTTTGGGTAGATTTTACATTTCTGCCCTGAAAACTTTGAGCATTTCTCACTTATAATACTAAGTTCTT